>ONZH01000642.1:0-15315 GCA_900303285.1 Rhinella marina | reverse complement strand
GGCTCCGGGCCCAGTGACTCAAGGGGGCCCATAAAAATAAAAAATCTTACTTACCTGTTCTGCACTGCGGCTGCCCTCCGGTCCGCGCTCTGCTCTCTTCCCTGACACGCACGCAGCGTCAGGTCATATGTGCGCGGGGCCAGGGAAGAGAGCGGAGCGCGGACCGGAGGGCAGCCTCAGCGCAGAACAGGTAAGAAAGGTTTTTTATTTTATCTTATGTGCTGGGTGGGCTTGATCTGAGTCTGATGGGGGCACAATACGCTGATCTGAGGTCTGATGGGGGGCACAATATGCAGATCTGAGGTTTCATGGGGCACAATACGCTGATCTGAGGTCTGATGGGGGCACATTAAGCTAATCTGAGGTCTGATGGGGGCACAATACGATGATCTGAGGTCTGATGGGGCACAATATGCAGATCTGAGGTCTGATGGGGCACAATATGCAGATCTGAGGTTTGATGGGCACAATACGCTGATCTGAGGTCTGATGGGGGCACATTAAGCTGATCTGAGGTCTGATGGGGGCACGATACGCTGATCTGAGGTCTGAATGGGGGCACAATACGCTGATCTGAGGTCTGATGGGGGCACAATACGCTGATCTGAGGTCTGATGGGGGCCACGATACGCTGATCTGAGGTCTGATGGGGGCACAATACGCTGATCTGAGGTCTGATGGGGGGCACAATAGGCTGATCTGAGGTTTGATGGGGCACAATAGGCTGATCTGAGGTCTGATGGGGGCACAATACGCTGATCTGAGTCTGATGGGGCACAATATGCAGATCTGAGGTTTGATGGGGCACAATACGCTGATCTGAGGTCTGATGGGGGCACATTAAGCTGATCTGAGGTCTGATGGGGCACAATACCCTGATCTGAGGTCTGATGGGGGGCACAATAGGCTGATCTGAGTTTGATGGGGCACAATAGGCTGATCTGAGGTCTGATGGGGGCACAATACGCTGATCTGAGGTCTGATGGGGGCACAATATGCAATCTGAGGTTTGATGGGGCACAATATGCTGATGTGAGGTCTGATGGGGGCACAATATGCTGATCTGAGGTCTGATGGGGGCACAGTACGCTGATCTGAGTCTGATGGGGCACAGTACGCTGATCTGAGGTCTGATTGGGGCACATTAAGCTGATCTGAGGTCTGATGGGCACAATACGCTGATCTGAGTCTGATGGGGGCACAGTAGGCTGATGTGAGGTCTGATGGGGGCACAGTAGGCTGATCTGAGGTCTGATGGGGCACAATACGCTAATCTGAGGTCTGATGGGGGCACAGTAGGCTGATGTGAGGTCTGATGGGGCACAATACGCTGATCTGAGGTCTGATGGGGGCACAATTACCGCTGATCTGAGGTCTGATGGGGGCAACAATACGCTGATCTGAGGTCTGATGGGGGCACATTCTGCTGATCTGAGGTCTGATGGGGGCACAATACGCTGATCTGAGGTCTGATGGGGGCACAATACGCTGATCTGAGGTCTGATGGGGGCCACCAATATGCTGATCTGAGGTCTGATGGGGGCACAGTACGCTGATCTGAGGTCTGATGGGGGCACATTCTGCTGATCTGAGGTCTGATGGGGGCACAATATGCTGATCTGAGGTCTGATGGGCACATTGCTGATGGGGCACAATACGCTGATCTGAGGTCTGATGGGGCACAATACGCTGATCTGAGTCTGATGGGGCACAATACGCTGATCTGAGGTCTGATGGGGGGCACAATACGCTGATGTGAGGTCTGATGGGGCACATTCTGCTGATCTGAGGTCTGATGGGGCACAATATGCTGATCTGAGGTCTGATGGGGCACAATACGCTGATCTGAGGTCTGATGGGGCACATATGCTGATCTGAGGTCTGATGGGGGCACAGTAGGCTGATCTGAGGTCTGATGGGGGCACATTCTGCTGATCTGAGGTCTGATGGGGGGCACATTAAGCTGATCTGAGGTCTGATGGGGCACAATACGCTGATCTGAGGTCTGATGGGGCACAATACGCTGATCTGAGGTCTGATGGGGCACAATACGCTGATCTGAGGTCTGATGGGGGCACATTAAGCTGATCTGAGGTCTGATGGGGGCACATTAAGCTGATCTGAGGTCTGATGGGGGCAGGGGAGTGATGTAAAAACTGGGGACACGTTTCCTTTAACATAGGAGTCCCCTTGTTTTTTACTCCTATTAATCCTATATTTTACTGCATTATGTGGTAGAGTATTTAGACTAGGGTATGTAGAAAGTCTATTGTACTGTGTACTTAGCAGCATAGACGATCTTGCAGTTTATACAGTCATCTTTTTAATACAATATTATAACCACAACTAGTAGTATGTGCCTGTGAAGTTGGAAACGTGCCTTTGGGAAGCCAATAAGTGGGGGGCCCACTCAAGTATGTTTCGCCCCCCCTGTGCTGAACCTCTAGCTACGCCTCTGTTTACACTGCAATCTTATTGAAAGACAGACAATCAGGGGTTCACCGCCAGGTTGTCAGGCAGCATTTTTAAGTGGGTCACCATTACCGTGTCCCTGAAAATTGTCTTGGGGTCATCACCAGACTATTGGCCAGATTTAGAAAAAATGGTGCAATTAGGGAGCCTCAGAGGCATCCCTACATGCTGCCCCTGGTGTTTCCTATCCATTTCCAAGGTGTTTCCATCTTTTTCTGAGGTTTTCACATGTTGGGGCAAACTTGACTGTGCAGAACCTTTGGCCCCTGCAAAAAAATTCGGGTCTCCCATAGACTTTAATGGGATTCGTGATTCGGCTCGAACCCACGAATCCCGCGGAAAATTCGGGCCGAATACCGAATCCCCGAATCTTTTAGGATTCGATCAACTCTATTCGTTATTCGTTTGGCAAAAGCCCGGGATGAAAGCGGTTACCTGACCTAGTGGGAAGGGATTGCTCTGATTGGCTCAGACTCGGCAAGCCAGTGACACATCAGTTGTGCTGCGACTGCTGAGACAAGCAGAAGCACTGTGTGTGTAGTTCTGAGAGACTGAGACCTGTTTTGTTAAAATTGGGGTGTAATTGTTCTGGGAATCCATATTACACATATCAGGAATACTGCAGGGCAAGTGCAGGGCCAGTGCAGGGCTAGTAATTAATCAGGCAGGGAGAGAGACAGGGAGAGAGACAGGGAAAGAGACAAAGACCAGCTGCAGGGCCACAGTCAAGTGAAAAATGTCTGGATTGGATAAGCAAAAGGGGTCCAGTTCCAGCCAGACCTCGAGCTCTAAAAATTAGGAGAAGGTGGCACAGGGCAGCAGTGCTAAAGGACCTGTAGCCAGAGCTTCTACTTGTAGAATTTGCAATACTTGGCCAGTGTTCCACCAGGCTAACCCACGAAGGCGCAAAATTGTAGTGGAGGAGAAAGTGGATGAGGTAGTGGAATGGATGGCACGCTCATCTCGGTCACAGCCGGATGATCTGCTGTCATCTGCTGATACAGTATCCATATGTAGCCAGGGGTCAGACTCAGAGCTTTCCTCCTGCTCCACCATTCCGGTCCAGCAAAGCCCATCATTTTCGTACGCAATTTGTACGCTCATGCGTACGTGTTCACATGCGTACCTTTTCAAACTTAACGTTCATTATTAGTGCGCGAATGTTCGCAAAACACCACATAATAACGTATGATTTGTACGCAGATTCACCGAATAGATTTGTAGAATATACAAATCTTATGAAAAGTTCGACGAATATTTGGCGAAGCGAATTTTGGATGATTCGCTCATCTCTAATTGTTATTATCCATATTGCCTCCTTTGCTGGCTTGATTCATTTTTCCATCACATTATACACTGTTCGTTTTTATGGTTACAACCACTCTGCAATCCATCAGCGGAGGCCGTGGTTGCACACTATAGGAAAATGCGCTCGAGTATGTGCGTTCCCATGGTCCCGGCTACCAATAGCGGTCTGCTATTGGCTGCTCGCTAGGTGTTTTAATGCAAGTGACGGAGAGATACAGCAGTGGCCGTGCAGGGATCTGGAGCAACTTGGGTGCCAAGGAGCAGATAAGTATAATCCATACAAGGGACCCAGGCATTGGGGGAGGTATTTTAGATATTGGATAACCCCTTTAACCCTGTCTAGATGTTGTGGCATGGACTGAAGAATGCTGTGCACACAAGCCAATACTCCTTAATGTTGTGCAAATCGTATTCTTAGCTACAGGAAACATTCAATGGAGGTGACTGCTACTAAAGGGGACCCACAGGTTATTAAATCAAACCATATATTATTATTAGTGATCAATGAAGAAGTTCAGGTAATCCAAGGGTTCATGTTGACTTATTTTTCTTGCAACTGGTTCATGTTTAACATAGCAGTTCCCCATAACCCCGCCTATAGTTTTTCTAGTATTTTAATAAAAATAAACAAGTTTGGAAAAAAATATTTTTTTTCTTTTCATCACTATATTTTCATCACTTTTGATAGTTATGTTCACAGAGCTGTGTGAGCTGGTCTAATTTTTGCAGGACTGATGTTTTCATTGATACCATTTTGGGATGTGAGACTTTTTGGTCACTTTTTATTGAATTTTATAAGTGGTGAAATTACAAACAAATGGCAAATCGCCATTTTGATGGGGTTTTTTCTGTTTCACTGTTCACCATATGGGATCAATATTTCATATCTTAATAGTACAGACATTTTCCCCTATGGCAAAGCCCATGATGTTTATTTTTGACATTTCTTTTTCTTTTAAAAACTTTTTTAAAACTTTTTATTTCTACTTTCTTTTAGACCCCCCATGGCCTAACATCATGCAATCCTTAGATTGCATAAACCTGCAGGACTACATTGGAATATTCCTGTGAAAAGTATCAGAGCCTCAGCAGGCCCTGGCCTTTCATAGGTAGCAAATGTGGCTAATGTGGCAGTAGCAGCATGAGGTTTCTGTTCCAGTCCCGTTAGTGCAGCACTTCCAGTTTTGTGCTCTCAGATGCTATGGTTATATTTGACCATGGCATCTGATGGGTTAAATGCCTGCAATCTGCATTACCATCGATTGCAGATTTTAGCCCAGGGTGTCTACTGCTTGAAACAGCAGAATCCCGGCAGCTATGGCACCCTCTCAGTTAAATGCTGAAATAGATTATTTACTTGAATGTACAATTAAAATACAGTTTGCACACTAAGCAGTAAATAATCAATGTACTGTATTCATTTTTTATTATTTTTCTTACAGGAGACAAGGTTATCCCATTGTGTATTCCTCAGTGTGGGAAATGCAAAACTTGTGTAAATCCAGACAGTAATCTTTGCTACAAAAATGAGTAAGTGTTTAGTTAACGTCATTTGGAATATTCATTCAATACAGTATTCTCATAATGTATGTAAGGTTTGCCAACTGTCCTTGGTGTTAGAAAGCTTAGTTATCCCTAGGGTAATAGTCATAAGGGTTGCAAAGGTACCACTTGACACCTGGCCTGATTAAGTCCAAAGACCCAGGAACGTTAAATCGGTTCTCCGGGAATTAAGAAAATGAAAATACTTAAATATTACTTTGTTATAAATATATTCCCAAATATCTTTCATTATTTATAATGGCTTGTTTTGTCTGGGGAGCAATCATCAGGGGAAACAAAATGGCCACTGTCCCATCAGTTCACACAAAACCTGTCCTGATCACACATGAGGACAAGTTATTTCACAACACTGAGGTAAAGAGCTGCCTCATCTTCCTCTCTGCTCTACTTGTCAGAGACTATGATCCTGAATTAGAGATGAGCGAAGCGATTCATCGATTCATTGATTCGTATTGAATCTTGGAAATTTTCAGCTGCGAAGCAAATCCGAATTTCCTTAGATGCGCTTCGTATTATTCGTAAACATATGCACAATTTTACACGCTAACTATAAGTACAATACGTACAATACGTATGAAACGTACGAAACGTACGCATTATGCGTGAGGCGGAACAATGACGATACGCCCACGCAAGAGCGGGAAAGTGAAGATACGCCCCCCTTCGAACTGGAAAAAAACAGCCCACCGGGATCTAACTATTTTGCACGTATAGGGAGTGAAGACTCCTCCCTCAGTACTTCACCCTCCTCTGAAGCCACTCTGAACCAGTTTAGACCAGCGCTGAGGCTGACTTTAGAGCAAGCATCATGGCTAAGAAACAGCTGCGCCCAAATTGAAATGAATGAAATGTGCTTTGGGTTCGAGTTCCCTTTACCACCGCATGCTCCAGACATCAGGATATGACAAGTTCAACTCTGCCAGAGAAACCAAGCTTCAGTGCCTGTGTCCTTACCACCTGCTGAAGTTGCTGAGCCTGCGACTCGTGAGGCGGCTGGAGCATCTAGTGCTGCTGGAGTGTCCGCTATGTCTTGTACGGCAGAGGCGGCTGGAGCGTCTACTTCTCCGCCCAGGAGGAGATCCACCCCTTCCATACACCAGAACCCAATTGTTCCACCATCTGTGACGGCCCATGCACAGACTTTCTGGAACTATAAAACCGCAGTGGAGGACTGGGTCATACAAGTTCTTGACCATCCTAGGCCGGGAGATCCTTCGTTGGAACGCAGGAAGGGAACTGTGCTTTGGTTCTTGGTTGGGAGAGGGTCTTGCTTCCTGCAGGATGACGAAGATGGAAGGGAATATTTTGTGGGCCTCAGGTCGGTGAAACGGCCGTACCCTGCCACAACATCTTCATAGCCTGTACGTGGGGGATCAGGTGGAGTACACCCCCATGGCGTCCCTGAATGGCCCATTTGCGACCGGGGTTACCCTCCTGTCAAAGCCTCTGGTGCCTAAAACTGAACCAGAAGTGTGGCCGGATGAACCACCAGGTCCAGGACACTTGCGTTGCAGGAGTTCCCAGATGGCGTCCTCCGGTTCAGGGAAAAGTCACAGCCTCAGCCGGAGCCTCTGATTCCTGGACTTCCAGCACCACCACCACCACAGTCCTTTCAGCTGGGTCAGCTCACTACATCATCATTCACCTTCCAATCAACGGTCATCCACCAGTACCAGCTGCCGTGGAAGGTGAAGCCAGCAGCAGCCGGGGAAGCTGGGCCTTCTTCCCTGGATGCAACCTTTCCGGAACCAGCATGACCACCACCCGGACCTGGTCAAGTCCAACTGAAGGAAGAAGAGGCTGGAGTTCCACCACCTTAGCGAGCGTGGCCTTCAAGAGGCAGGAGCGTCCTCTGATGAGCTTCAGCAGCAGCTCAAGCGAGGAGGACTTCAGGTCCCTCATCTGAGGAACCTACTACTGGCTGCTGTCGAGGACTGCAGGAGGACCTATGGGAGCCACACCATGGACTGCACCTGACAGGTGAGAGCTAGTTGGCACTTTTACGTTTGTGTGTTTGTTTGTATTGCCCCCGTTTGACTCTCACCCAGATGGACATGGCTGTCAGGACTACCCCATTCTGCAGAAAATTCCCTGTTGCGCCGATGTGCGCCTATTCTCCTTTTCCCCCCTTCTCAGGTTATTTGGGAGCCTCTTTTGCAAAATGGGCTCTCTATTTGCTGCTATTCTCTATTATCCATGTGGATTAAACATTAGGCTACTTTCACACTTGCGTTGTAAGGATCCGTTTGTGAGATCCGGCACAGGCTCTCATAAACGGTCCAAAACTGATCAGTTTTGTCCTAATGCATTCTGAATGGAAAAGGATCTGTTCAGAATGCATCAGTTTTGCTTCAGTTCAGTCAGCATTCCGTTTTGGAGGCAAACTCAAAAACGCTGCTTGCTGCTTTTTGGTGTCCGCATGAAGAAACTGATCCAAACTGATCCAAACGGATTTCTGAGACACAATAGAAAACTGATCCGTCCCCCATTGACTTTCAATGGAGTTCATGACGGATCCGTCTTGGCTATTTAAAAGATAATACAACCAGATCCGTTCAGAACGGATGCAGACGGTTGTATTATCATGACGGAAGCGTTCTTGCTAATCCATGACGGATCCAGCAAAAACGCTGGTGTGAAAGTAGCCTTACCTATTTGGATTACAATTTTACCTCACGTGGATTACAATTGAATTTTGGAATATGTGTTCCAGACAGACTGTTTTATCATTGCCAAGCCAACTAGAAGCCAGAAAGAGAGACTCAAAAGTATATCTGAGCCTTTTATGCTTGCAAATGTGAAATTGATTGCACTAAAATGTTTGCATACTTATGTCTTTGCTGTATTTTAGCTACACTGTTTTTAATGGTACAGCACTTTAGCCCATTGTGTGTATTCTTTTTCTGGTACTGCAATGTATCTTATTAATGCATTTATTGTACGGTGTTTTTAGTAAATTATTAAGTTATTGAAAGCTAGCAGCAGTGAGCACCGTATTTTTCTAGTTCATATAGTCTGCCTCTAAAGACTGTAGGCCGCGGCCTAGCCTCGTGCATATGACGCATTTGCGTACGCTAAGTATTCGTATGCACTTTTGTACGCTAATGCTTACGTATTACGTACTTTTAACTATGCTGACTGTATTTACGTAATTTACGAAGGAATGCAAAACAACGATTATTTTTCTTTTACGTAGATTCGACAAATAAGTTCGTTTAAATACGAATCTTGAGATTCGGCGAAAATTCAGCGAAAAAATTTTGAATGATTCGCTCATCTCTATCCTGAATACAGATGATAAGAACTTTAGCTGAATCTCTGGGGAATTTAGTTTATGAAGAGACATGAAGTACAGAGAGGATGGACAGGACAGATTGTGGTAATGTGTTGCTGTGGTAATGGAGACTGGAAACAAGTGCTGCTGCTCATTAGCCACACCCCACCCTCCTCTCATGTCTCCTCATCTTCACTATTCCCACAGGGATTCACCTGTATTCAGGATCATGATTCCTGACAGGCAGATCAGAGAGGAGGATGAGGCGGCTCTATGGCTCATTGTTGTGAAGTAACTTGTCCTGCTGTGTGATTAGGACAGGTTTTGTGTGTACTAATAGGACGGCGGCCATTTTATTTCTCCTAATGATTACTCCCAAGACAAATCAAGCCATTATAACTAATGAAAGGTATTTGCGAATATTATAAAATATTTAAGTATTTTCATTTTGTAATTCCTGGAGAACCCCTTTATCCTGAATACGTATCATAAAATACTGTATATACTGTGGAGGTGCTGGAAACATGCCTATAAAACACAAGTTAAATAAAAAAAAACTTGAGGTTTTTGGAAAAAAAGGTTGGCTACTCATGGACAGAAAAAAATATCTTTGTGTAGGACTTTGACTGCATTACATTACATGAAGAGCTCTTCGCTTCCGAACAGTTGCCCCCACACAGACAGAACAATACCTATATGTTCTCTATACTGATAAAATTGACTTTACTACCTATTAATTTAATGTATGTAACTAAATAAATACATGGTATCCCTGCAACACTCTAATATGACTGGCTAGTGTCTGTGATTGGTGACTACCAGGACACATGGCACACATGTAGAGATGAGCGAGTACTAAAATGCTCGGGTGCTCGTTATTCGAGACTAATTTTTCCCGATACTCAGGTGCTCTTTTCGAGTAACGAACCCCAGTGAAGTCAATGGGAGACTCGAGCATTTTTGCGGGGGACCAAAGCTCTTCACAGGGAAGTTTGCCTGAAAACCTGGAAACCTCAGAAAATGATGGAAACACCACGGAAATGGAGAGGAAACAGCAGGGGCAGCATGCATGGATGCCTCTGAGGCTGCTTAATCCCACCATTACCCCAAATCCTCAGGCAACAGCCTGGTGGTTACCCTCATGGCAATCAGGATACAAAAAACAAAAATGGAGGAGACAGCACGTCCGTGGAAGTACTTTTAATCCGGATGCTACGTTTCGGCCCAAGAGGCCTTTATCAAGCATACATACACCATAAGTGACAAACCTTAAATAGCAGTTACTGACCTATCATGACATAAGGGCCGCCCATCCTGTGAGACATGTGATGGGGGCGTGACCAGAGATCATGTGATAAGAAAAATAAATAAACAAGTAATACAAATGTCCAGTAACAATGCATATAGTAGTATGGAAATTCAACATGATCTCCAAGTGGAGATCTAATGAAGCATAAAGTGCAAATATGTCCCCCTGTATGGAGACTCAAATACATAATCTGCCCAGACATTCAAAGATCATAATTATGACATATGCAGAGAAGATCAACACTACTGTAGGAAAAACTGTAGAGGAGATATTCACCTGTGTATAGGGGATAGTTGCAGAGTCTGCAGTCAGCGTGTAACACGTGGGGGACGCTGGAGGAGCGCGCTGAGTACAAAAAAGGCGCGCATTCGTTTGGAGAAGGCGCGCTGTACGAAAGCGCCGTAGTGCGCATGCGCGGGCCGCATGAATACAGCGAATGCCGGCCGAAATCTGTATGAGAATGTAGGCGCATGCGCAATGGAGATAACCAGTGTGCGCTGAGAAGGCATCATAAAACGATCTGGATGGCAGGATTAAATTTGTATCAGCATAGTACATAATGAGCAATGCATAAAAACAGGACATAGATAATTGTATCACTGTGATAATGTGTCTAATTGGTGAACAGGTAAAACACCTGCATCTTACCCCAAAAGTCCATTTAGTGTGTAGTAAAGTGAAAAATCTAAAGAATAGGAGAAAAAACAAAGGTTAAAATCAATATGACGACACACACATATATATATCTGTTGTAACAAAAATATAGAAAATGATAGTGATATAAGATAGTCAAAATCACTGGTCTAATCTGACATCAATAATACATAAGATGGGAGATAGAAATAGTCCGCAGGATTGATCATATAGTGAGGTACACCTAGAGGAAAGAAGAAAGTGAAAAGTCAAGATTTAACCCTTTAGGTGTCAGGGTATCAAGTTCAAATATCCATTTGGATTCTTTTTGTTTGAGCAGTCTTTCCCTGTCCCCACCTCTTCTCGATTTGGGTACGTGGTCTATTATCCGAAAGCGGAGTTGACTGATGGAGTGTTTAGCCTCATTGAAGTGTTTAGGAACCGGTAGATCATTCTTCTGAGTGCGAATTGTGGACTTATGGTTGATGATTCGTTCCTTGCACTCCATGGTGGTCTCACCCACGTACACTAGTCCGCAGGGACAATGTAGTGTATATATGACATAGGAAGACTGACATGTCAAGAAATGTTTGATATGATATTTCTTGCCAGATCGAGGATGTGTGAAGGATGATCCTTTTTGCATTGCATTACAGTTGCTGCAATTCAAACAAGGAAAACACCCTTTCTTCTGTGGAGCAAGGAAGGTCTGTCTAAGCATAGATTGTGGACCTGGGTCGGACCTAATCAATGAGTCCTTGAGGTTCCTCACTCTTTTGAATGCCATAATCGGTGGTTCCTTGAAGATCTGGGTGTCTGGATGTCCACGTTGGATTATATCCCAGTTGGCACGTAAAATACGTCCTATTGTCTGGCTCTGTAAATTATAAGTACTGACAAACGGGATCCTGTCAATTGCATTTTTTCTGGTTGATGTAGACAGTTGTGATAGTTCCTCACGTGATGTTGCAGCAATTTCTTGTTTCACAGTCTCCAAATTCTCGATGGGGTACCCACGTTTGTAGAATTTGGAGCCCATCTCATTGAGTCTCTGGTCACACAGTAAATCCTGGTCTACAATGCGCCGCACTCTCATCATTTGTGACTTCGGTAAGGAGGACACCATGTTAATCGGGTGGAAGCTCTGGTACATGAGCAAATTGTTCCTATCCGTTGGTTTAGTAAATAAATCTGTTCGAATATTGTTGTCGTCCGTTCTGTATACGAGGACGTCTAAAAATTGTAATTTTTCCCGGGAATGTACCATTGTGAATTGTAATTCAGGATTAGCGCTGTTCAGCTCCCCAAGGAAGTGGTCCAGTTCTTCAACGTTACTCGTCCAGATAGCAAAGACGTCATCTATATAACGCCACCAACATTGCAGAAAAGGAAAACGGACTGAGTTATAAACTACGTCATTCTCAAAGCAGTTCATGAATATATTTGCATATGTCGGCGCCATATTCGAACCCATTGTGGTCCCCCGTTTTTGTTTATAAAACGTGTCCTGAAACAAAAAATAATTATCAGAGAGTGTAATCTCCAGTAGCTGTAAAAGGAGAACCCGTAGTCCATGCGAATATTGTGAAGTGTCCAGAGCTCGTTCGACTGCTCTGAGTCCTTTTTCGTGTGAAATAGAGGTATACAATGATACCACGTCAAATGAAACAAATAATGCAGAGTCAGAAATCTGTAGAAGTGAAAGTTTGGACAGGAAATCTGTTGTATCCCGTATGTAAGAGTCAGAGGTTATAGCAAAATCTCTCAACAATTTGTCTAGAAAGGTGGCAATAGGTGAGAAGATAGAATCACTGCCTGAGACTATGGGTCGTCCCGGTGGTTGTTCAAGTCTCTTATGTATCTTAGGGAGACAATAATCTAATATGACTGGCTAGTGTCTGTGATTGGTGACTACCAGGACACATGGCACACATGTAGAGATGAGCGAGTACTAAAATGCTCGGGTGCTCGTTATTCGAGACGAATTTTTCCCGATACTCAGGTGCTCTTTTCGAGTAACGAACCCCATTGAAGTCAATGGGAGACTCGAGCATTTTTGCGGGGGACCAAAGCTCTTCACAGGGAAGTTTGCCTGAAAACCTGGAAACCTCAGAAAATGATGGAAACACCACGGAAATGGAGAGGAAACAGCAGGGACAGCATGCATGGATGCCTCTGAGGCTGCTTAATCCCACCATTACCCCAAATCCTCAGGCAACAGCCTGGTGGTTACCCTCATGGCAATTGTGCTCACCCAGACCAAGAAAGGTGAGGCACATGCCCATCACATGTTAGGGAAGCACCCAACTAGGTGCAACGAAGGTCCATCACCGCCTGCAGGTGACACCACTGCTCATGCTGGCACTGCAGCTAAAATCAAGTTTAGTATCTGTTCTTATCAATTGCTGTGCCTGCTGGTGGTATAGTGGTGAGCATAGCTACTTCCCAAGCAGTTGATCTGGGTTCTATTCCTGTCTATCGCAGGAGGCAATTCAGAATCAGTACAATATCTAATACGTCCCCCTACCAGGGGTAAATTGTTTGGAGAGAGGGCCTGTAGGTGGGGGGCAAGGAGGTTTCGGTGGAAGAGCCAGAGGAGTGCCCCCTGGGCTAGCGTGTGTGGTGGTGACAACAGCCGTAATGCATTTGGAAATGCTCTAGCATCAGCCGGTGCAGTATCGATTCTTCTCAGTTTAATACCGTATACGTCCCCTATCTTGGGACCCTATATTTAATGGATATTTCGAACACGGAAAAGGGAAAAAGAGCTTGCTCTGGCCAGGGGAGTGTCTTTCCCACTGCAGCTAAGGGGACGTGTCCATGCTCTGCCTATCACAGGTCATGAGGCAGATAAAAGAAGAACAAAAAAAAAACATCAGTACAACATCTAATACGTCCCCTATCCGGCTAAATTGTTTGTAAAGTGGGCCTGTAGGTGGGGGGGGGGGCAGGCTGGGGGAAGGAGGTTTCGCTGGAAGAGCCAGAGGAGTGCCCCCTGGGCTAGCGTGTGTGGTGGTGACAACAGCCAGAATGGATTTTTGAAAACTGTTGCATCAACCGGTACAGTCGTAAATTATGAACTTGATCAAGTGTAGCATGTGTTCTCTGTATTCTTCTCCGTTTAATACCGTATATGGCAGCTATCCGGAAAAATAGTTTGGAGAGAGAGAAAGATAGGAAAAAGACGTCAATTGTTTGGAGAGTGGGCCTGTAGGTGGAGGGGCAGGGTGGGGCAAGGAGGTTTCGCTGGAAGAGCCAGAGGAGAGCCCCCTGGGCTAGCGTGTGTGGTGGTGACAACAGCCGGATGGAGTTAGAATGACGACGCAGGACCCCAACTTAAAAATTTAGCATCAACCGGTACAGTCGTAAATTATGAGATTGATCAAGTGTGGCATGACTTTTTAGATGGAGATTGCATGTGGTCACGTACTCCCTGGAACCCCATAGTCACCCCTTCTCTGATGTGCTAGCCCAGAACATTCTCTGCCCCAATTCGCAAGACCTTTTGCTGTTTCCGTGTGCTGACAGTGTGGATTTACCAGTGTTGTCTGAGGAGGTGGTGGACAATGGCGAGACACAGGTGTCGGGGGGTGAGGTAGTTGTATGGGAAGCAAGTTACAGTGGGGACTCCTTGGGGGGGAATTTCTCATGATGGGACAGATTCAACTTGGGTGGATCAGGCACATTAACAGATGAATTTTTTGGGGGGTTTATTTAACTTTTATTTAGCAAAAATAACCACAGAGATATTTATTGGTTATCTTCTCTGCGCAGTCTGGCGTTGGGGTTCCTCACTTTGATGGCGAGCTGTGCCGCTCTCTCCACAATGGTCTGTGTGTTCTTAGATGGAGACTTTTGTCGGCGATTTCAGTACAGAAGGACTTGTTGCTCATCCACAGAACCTCGTCCTCCTTGACATTGTGGACAAGGAATTTGCGGGTGGACCAGGAATTTGCGGAACCCTGTGAGCAGCATGTGTTTGGTCTTCTACTTGCTACCGTATCCAATGTTGGGCAATATAGATTCACAAGTAATATTATTTTTCACACCTATCCCAAACATAAAAATGTATGCAGTATGCGCAAATAAAACTTGGAACTGGAATTGGAGAGAGGGCCTGTAGGGGACCTCCGGAAAATGTTTGAATAGGGCCTGTAGGTGGACCTCTGGAAAAATTGTTTGAATAGAGGGCCTGTAGGTGGACCTCTGGAAAATTGTTTGAATAGAGGGCCTGTAGGGGGACCCTCCGGAAAAATTGTTTGAAGAGAGGCCCTGTAGGTGGACCTCTGGAAAAATTGTTTGAATAGAGGGCCTGTAGGTGGACCTCTGGAAAAATTGTTGGAATAGAGGGCCTGTAGGTGGACCTCTGGAAAATTGTTGGAATAGAGGGCCTGTAGGTGGACCTCTGGAAAAATTGTTTGAATAGAGGGCCTGTAGGTGGACCTCTGGAAAATTGTTTGAATAGAGGGCCTGTAGGTGGACCTCTGGAAAATTGTTGAAATAGAGGGCCTGTAGGTGGACCTCTGGAAAAATTGTTGGAATAGAGGGCCTGTAGGGGGGCCCTCCTGAAAAATTGTTTGAAGAGAGGGCCTGTAGGGGGCCCTCCTGAAAAATTGTGCTAAAAGAGTGCCAGTTGGACCTCTAAAAAATGGCGTTTTTTTGGGTCAGCATTAGGCAAAGACGATATGGAGGAGGAGGAGGAGTAGAGAGGAGGAATCGGATACATAAGTTATTTAAATCTTTAGCTGCTTTCCCC
>ONZH01000641.1:0-219151 GCA_900303285.1 Rhinella marina | reverse complement strand
CTTCACCCCTAGATTTATTCCTTGAGGGGTGTAGTTTCAAAAATGGGGTCACTTTTGGGGCTTTTTCTTTCTAGGGGTTCCTCAGGGTCTCTTCAAATATTCCAGCAAAATCTGGCCTCCATTAACAATATGGCTCTGCTTTCCTTCTGTGCCCTGCCATGCACTCATACTGCAGGTTACGACTAGATATGGGGTGTTTCTGTAAACTGCAGAATCAGGGTAATAAATATTGAGGTTTGTTTGGCTGTTAACCCTTGCTGTGTTACAGGAAAAATTGATTAAAATGGAAAATCTGCACAAAAATTGAAACTTTACAATTCCCCCTCCATTTGCTTTAATTCTTGTGGAACACCTAAAGGGTTAAAAAAGTTTGTAAAATCAATTTTGAATAACTTGGGGTCATTTATGGGTGGTTTCTACTATGTAAGCTCCTCAAAGTGACTTCATAACTGAACTGCTCCTTTAAAAAGTGGGTTTTGGTAATTTTCTAAACCTTCTAATGTCCTAAAAAATAAAATGACATTTACAAAATGATGCAAATATAAAGTAGACATATGGGGAATGTAAAGTAATAACTATTTTATAAAGTATCACTATCTGTCTTTAAAGTTCTAATTTTGAAAATAGCAAATTTTTCCAAATTTTCTGCAAATTTGTTTTTTTTTATGCATAAAGATAAAACGGATCAACTCAAATTCACCACTAACATGAAGTATGTTATAACCGCACACTGCTAACCAGATAAAGCACAAAATGCCATAGTGATGTAAAGTATTCTGAAGCTCATGCTATGCTTGTTAAATAAATTAGAGATTCTTGGCAAATATACAAAATTATCTGAGCCCATCCATCGAATCGTCCATCTGCCCCACAGGTTGATTTTAATCAGTGTAACTATAAAGCCGAGTGATTCGGCATGTATGTTAGTATCTGCATTCCTGAACTAGGGGAGGCCTTTGAAGCACCAGAAATGGCAAAAGGCAGAGTGGATACAGCATGCATGTGGAACAAACGCCCCCTGATTATATGGAAGCCGAGGATGGCACGTAACAGGTAGGAAATAGTGTTAGTTTCCCATTCTACAGAGATTACTGTGACGATTCGGTGGATGGGCTCAGATAATTTTGTACAAAATATATTTGCCAAGAATCTCTAATTTATTTAACAAGCATAGCATGAGCTTCAGAATACTTTACATCACTATGGCATTTTGTGCTTTATCTGGCTAGCAGTGTGCGGTTGCATTATATGTATTTTCCTTTGACATGTATTTAGCCATAGCAACAAGCACCTGCACTTTGGGATGTGCTGACTGAAATTCCTCTTTTTTTTTTTCTTTGTAAGTTTGTACTGGAGGTGTGGCTACTCCATTTGGTCATGCACTCCTGACCAGCCCATCTGCCCCACAGGTTGATTTTAATCAGTGTAACTATAAAGTCGAGTGATTCGGCATGCATGTTAGTATCTGCATTCCTGAACTAGGGGAGGCCTTTGAAGCACCAGAAATGGCAAAAGGCAGAGTGGATACAGCATGCATGTGGAACAAACGCCCCCTGATTATATGGAAGCCAAGGATGGCACGTAACAGGTAGGAAATAGTGTTAGTTTCCCATTCTACAGAGATCACCTTGACGATTCGGTGGATGGGCTCAGATAATTTTGTACAAAATATATTTGCCAAGAATCTATAATTTATTTAACAAGCATAGCATGAGCTTCAGGATACTTTACATCACTATGGCATTTTGTGCTTTATCTGGTTAGCAGTGTGCGGTTGCATTATATGTATTTTACTTTGACATGTATTTAGCCATAGCAACGAGCACCTGCGCTTTGGGATGTGCTGACTGAAATTCCTTTTTTTTTTCCTATGAAGTATGTTGTGTCACAAAAAAAATAATATCAGAATGGCTTGAATAAGTTAAAGCGTTTCAAAGTTAATACCAGATAAACTGACACATGTCAGATTTGAAAAATGGGGCTCCGGCATGCTGTCCAAACTGGCTGTCGCTCGAATGGGTTAACAATAGGCCTGAAGGGAAGGGGTTACCGTATTTTTCGCTTTATAAGACGCACTTTTTTCCCCCAAAAGTAGGGGGAAAATTGCCGTGCGCCTTATAAAGGGAATACTAGTGAATGCTTCCATTATGTATTTGCTGCCGGCAGCCGGGAAACATACTCGCCCTCCTGCGCTGCAGCTCCGGTCCGGTGCTCCTCTGTCTTCTTCTCCTTGCGCTGCACTGTCCTGATCTCATACAGCATCAGGACGTAGTGCGGGCACTATGACCTGACGCTGCGTGCAGTGCTGGCAGGAGAAGACAGAGGAGTGTCGGACCCGGAGCGGAGCCGCGGCGCAGGAGAGGTGAAAGAGTTTTTTATTTTATTCTGATGGGCTGATCTAAGGTCTGATGGGGGAAGAGTATGCTCATATGGGGGCAGAGTGAGCTCATTTATAGGCTGATCTGAGGTCTGATGGGGGCACAGTGGGCTCATATGGGGGCTGATGGGCTGATCTGAGGTCTGATAGTGGGGGCTCATTGGGGGCACAGTGGGATGATCTGAGGTCTCATGGGGCACAGTGGGCTGATATGGGGGCACAGTGGGATGATCTGAGGTCTGATAGGGGCACAGTGGGCTGATATGGGGGCACAGTGGGCTGATCTGAGGTCTGATGGGGGCACAGTTGGCTGATCTGAGGTCTGATGGGGGCACAGTGGGCTAATCTGAGGTCTGATGGAGGTACAGTGGGCTGATATGGGGGCACAGTGGGCTGATATGGGGGCTGATGGGCTGATCTGAAGTCTGATGGGGCTGAGTGGGCTGATATGGGGACTGAGAGGGCTGATTGGCTGATTTGAGGTCTGATGGGGGCTGAGTGGGCTGATCTGAGGTCTGATGGGGGCTAAGTGGGCTGATCTGAGGTCTGATGGCGGCTGAGTGGGCTAATATGGGGGCTAAGTGGGCTGATATGGGGGCTAAGTGGGGTGATTTGAGGTCTGATGGGGGTCTGAAAGGGCTGATCTGAGGTCTGATGTGATGTCCTGAAATTTATGGGGGGTCTGATATGAGGTCTGATGAAAAATATTTTCCTAATCTAAAATCTGGGGTGTGTCTTATCATCGTGTGCGTCTTATAAAGCGAAAAATACGGTAGGTTGAGAATTTGGCATGGAGGGTGCACCGTTTCAATTTTCGCCTCAGAAAAGGCAATAGAAAGACTAGGTGCACCCCTGCATCATATAAATTTGATTATTAAGATAAGATAATAGAGAAGCAGAGAGAGTGCATGCTTTGCAGTGAACACTTTATATATTATACAGAAATCAGTCAATAGAGAATATGGGCGTGTCTTTGTCCATTATGAAATGACATCTTTAACTAATTAGTTATTCATTAATAATTATAATTCATACAAATAATTAAAGGTTGTCTGACCTTATTTAAAATAGTGTAAATAGTACTTACTGTACATGCATTTCTTTTCTACCATGATACATGTGAATGTTTAGAGCATTGTAGATCTTTCTGCTACTGCCTGGTATAATCTTGAGGAACTATGATTTTGGTCTTAATAAAACAAATATAAGTTTACCTTTACAGAACGTATCAGGAGCAGACCATTTTCCATCACCTGTACACATTACAGTTTCCTTAGTTCCAGGTATATATTCATAGCCATTTTTGCATTTGTAACTGACGATGTCACCCTTTGTGAAAACTGTGTACATCAAAAAATCATCTCTGAGTTCTGCAAATGGAAGAACTGGAGGAGACCTGCAGAAGTCTGTTAAGAGAGTTATACATTTTGTGAGATATCAAAAACTGCTAAAAGAAGATTTGCAATGTATCTAGGTCAGGCTTTGGTTCAAGCATTGCCTTTCAAAATGTTATTAAGGAAGGAGCTTTCTCCAACACTGCAGTTTTAGGCAACTTGAGATGTGGGAGTTACAAGGGGAACAGAGGAATGAACATGTATGTGTATTATGTAATAAGTATACAGTGCCTTGTGAAAGTATTCGTATATTATGAAAGTATATACTTTTCAACCTTTTGCCACATTTCAGGCTTCAAACAAAAAGATATAACATTTTAAATTTTGGTGAAGAATCAACAACAAGTGGGTCACAATTGTTAAGTGGAACAAAATTTATTGGATTATTTAAACTTTTTTTTGTACTAATAAAACTGAAAAGTTGGGCGTGCAAAATTATTTGGCCTTTACTTTCAGTTCAGAAAACTCACTCCAGAAGTTCATTGAGGATCTCTGAATGATCCAATGTTGTCCTAAATGACTGATGAAGATAAATAGAATCCACCTGTGTGTAATCAAGTCTCCGTATAAATGCACCTGCTCTGTGATAGTCTCAGGGTTTTGTTTAAAGCACAGAGAGCATCATGAAGACCAAGGAACACACCAGGCAGGTCCGTGATACTGTTGTGGAGAAGTTTAAAGCCGGATTTGGATACCAAAAGATTTCCCAAGCTTTAAACATCCCAAGGAGCACTGTGCAAGCGATCATATTGAAATGGAAGGAGTATCAGACCACTGTAAATCTACCAAGACCCGGCCGTCCCTCTAAACTTTCATCTCAAACAAGGAGAAGACTGATCAGAGATGCAGCCAAGAGGTCCATGATCACTCTGGATGAACTGCAGAGATCTACAGCTGAGGTGGGAGAGTCTGTCCATAGGACAACAATCAGTCGAACACTTCACAAATCTGGCCTTTATGGAAGAGTGGCAAGAAGAAAGCCATTTCTCAAAGATATCCATAAAAAGTCTCATTTACACTTTGCCACAAGCCACCTGGGAGACACACCAAACATGTGGAAGAAGGTGCTCTGGTCAGATGAAACCAAAATCCAACTTTTTGGAAACAATGCAAAACGATATGTTTGGTGTAAAAGCAACACAGCTCATCACCCTGAACACACCATCCCCACTGTCAAACATGGTGATGGCAGCATCATGGTTTGGGCCTGCTTTTCATCAGCAGGGACAGGGAAGATGGTTAAAATTGATGGGAAGATGGATGGAGCCAAATACAGGACCATTCTGGATGAAAACCTGTTGGAGTCTGCAAAAGACCCAAGACTAGGACGGAGATTTATCTTCCAACAAGACAATGATCCCAAACATAAAGCAAAATCTGCAATGTAATGGTTCAAAAATAAACGTATCCAGGTCTTAGAATGGCCAAGTCAAAGTCCAGACTGGGCAAGAATTTCAGTCTTTAGATGTGCAAAACTGATAGAGACACCCCAAGCGACTTGCAGCTGTAATCGCAGCAAAAGTGGGCGCAACAAAGTATTAATGCAAGGAAGGCCGAATAATTTTGCTCGCCCCATTTTTAAGTTTTATTATTACAAAAATGTTTAAATGATTCAATAAATTTCGTTCCACTGCACAATTGTGACCCACTTGTTGATTCTTCACCAAACATTTAAAATGTTATATCTTTTTGTTTGAAGCCTGAAATGTGGCAAAATGTTGAAAATTTCCAGGGGGCCGAATACTTTCGCAAGGCACTGTGTGTATATATATATATATATATATATATATATTATATACTGAAAAGTTTGTACAGGATATATATCCAGTGGCCAGGTTTGAGATGCCCCCAAACACTACACTGACAGACACAGCTGAACGGATAGTAAGGCATGGTTCACCCAATGCAAAATACGTCCAGAGTCAGGGTTTGCAGTAAATCAGTGTGCTTTTTTACTGGAGGAATTCAAGTTCAAAACAATACAGGCAATGCACTGAGCTGGCTACTTCAGTCACCTGTCTGGTAGCAGAAGGTTCTGTGATAAGGTAAGGCCTAACTGTTTCATTCTTTCTTAGAAGGCTGGTGGCCCAGGGTCTGTGGCAAAATATCCCTGTCTCAGGATCTTCTGCTGGTCACTTGAGGAGTCTAACAGAGTCTCTCCTACTAAGCACTGGCTCCTATCTGAAGACAACTAGGGGCTCTGACTTCTCTACTTTTATATAGTTTCTAATTGATCTAGAACATTCTAGTGGGTGGGGTAAAGCTGGAGAATCATAGCATAACCAGAAACTAGACAGTTTTCAGTCATAAATAACAGTCTGACAGAGCTAGATTAGAGGGTCAAAAGTTCACTGTGTCTGGATTTTCCCTCATAGCCAGACAGCAGTGGAGAATTACTAGCTTCTCAGTTCACAGACTGAATATTCCCAAAGTCTTAGTGCGAACTGGCTGTGTATTAACCCAATCCAGAATTCAGTCCAATACAGTGCAATAAAATTGCAAATTAACAGGATATATCATATAAAATGCAATTCAACAGTATAAAACAGTGCAAACATCATAAATTACAGTGCAAGTTTACAGTGCATGCAGATTCCATGTCGATGTCCAGCCCTACTTTAGCTCAGCTTTAGTTAAGGACTGCAATATCTTATGAAAATCCTATTAGCAATTCAATCTTGTGACATGCTAGCAGGGATCTGGGGGTACTATTTCGCCTTACGAACTATTCCTTGTTCATGGTAGACTTAAGGAGTCTGATTACCAACAAGAACCTCACAACATATCAGCAAAAATAATAACAACTGGGCCTAGCTAAACAATTCTGCAGACGTACAAATATATTTTTTTTCCCTAATAACCCATTTTAAAATGACACATATGCTGAAAAATATAGGTGAAACAAAAGGGGGCAGATGGACCAGAAGGCATCTATCCTATAAACCAATTCCCAATGTTATTTCTACAATGCAAAAAGTAATTATTTGGTCACTGTCTGGCATTATTATTTAGTAAAATTTTTGTTTCCCTAATGACAGTTTTACGTATCCACTGCATGGTAACATAAAACTGGCATTATATTTTTGTATTGATTGGCCATCGTATGGTGATATTATTTAGGAATGTGTGGCACTGTGATTTAGGTATACCATTATTTGATCACTATATGTCAATGTTATTTAAAGGGTTTTTCTTTTGGTTGTAGTGTGCTCAGAGGGACTACATAAAAGAAACATAAAAAAATGGATACTCACCCTCTCCGAATTCCTGCTGCTGCATTCCATTGCTGATCTATACTTGCTGTCCAAGCTCAACATGCTGGAAATGCCTGTTCGGTCAATCACTTATTGTCACCTGAATTTATCTAAGTGTACCCCCAACTTATACTCACCTCCAGGATACTTTGCTACTGCCAGTGATGTGGGGGTCTATGCTGCTATCCACTTTATATTGACTTCTTGACATGGCAAGAAATGGCTGCAAATGCCACTCAGCCAATGACTGACTGCAGTGATTACCTGCTTCGGACATTGATGGGAGTTGGCGATAAACTCAACTGTTCTGTCAAAGTTAATGTGAAGTGGGAGATAGTTTAGAGGCAGACTCTTCAGAAGAATATAATGAACCATCCATTTGAGGATTCCCCCTTCACAAATAATTGAAGAACTAGAAGACTCCTATTCACTTATTTTTTGACTAGCTAGTTAGTTCCAGGGAGAAAATAGAAAATTCTGACTTTCACTTTTTGCCAGGAAAATGATATTCACCTTAAAGGTGATCCCCTTTTGGCTTCTGTTACTTCACAGAGCTGGCTATGACAAATGAGCAGCACTGTCATATGGCACTTAGGAGTCAGTATAGGAAATACTACAAATGCATCACACAATAAAACTGATCAGTGAGTAGTGAGGTTATAAGCAGGGTCAGATATGCCAATTTTGGGGCCCATACCCAAGTTATATAAGCAAGCCCCCATCTCCCTGCTTACTCTGCTACTTTTGGCCTGCTAAGCCAGACTCCTAGCAATGCAGCCTGGCCACTTCTGATACTGCATTACTGCTGGCGCCCTGGACACCTGTGCAACTAAACCATGTCTTCCCCTTTCGCGTTTTTTACTTTTTTTTTTCAGCCAACCACGTGTAGCCAGGAGAGGTCCCCCTAGATCTCTGGGGTGCTAAACATTTGCTTGGCTTGCAGTCAATCATACAAATAAATCCTAGAAGAACCAACTGCAGGTAAAGGTCATAATTGTTGATGTTGCTTAGAGAAACCTCTTTCCACAACAGAATATTGATGGCATACCCTTGTGTTTAAAATAAAATTAACAGCACAGTCTAAAAATTAAATTGCATCATTCAAAGGGTTCAAGCAAACTAAAACATAAAAATAGTAGAGAATGCAGCACCTGTAAACTGGCCATCCGTAGTGAGTTGCCTTGTCTTCTGTAAACCATCTGCATCATCTGCAATGAAAAGTAAAAACAACATTTCAAAAACAGGAACTAAAATAATCTGTATGTTTTCTACAGTACTATGTGGTATAACCTTAAGGGGGTTGGCCACTTTCTGATTATTGTTGACCAATGTGTAAATAAGATGATCATATCACACTTTCTAATAGAGCCTTTGTTGAAATTCTGCACCATTATCTATATCTATATTCTGCATCTATTATCTCTATAAGGTACACAAAGTCTTTTGTACTGTCTACACAGAGGTCCTGTCCATAAAATGGCTGCTGATGGAGGGACATGTGACCAGGCAAATCACCTCCATGTAATGCCTCCTCCATTAAAATACACTGCACCTGCCATCTGCACCTGTTCTGTTTGGAGTTTAGTCCAGTTGCGGTGTATTTGAATGGAGGAGAAATCACAGGGAGGTGATTTGCCTGGTTACATGACCCTCCAGCAGCAGCCATTTTATGGACACCACAAAAGACTTAGTGTACTTTATGAAATATAGAAAATGGTGCAGAATTTCAACAAAGGTTATATTAGTAAGTGCGATATAATCACTTGCAATATAATCATTACAGTTGACCAACAGATTGGTCAACTGTAACCAGAAAGTGGCCAACCCCTTTAAGGAAAACTATGTTCACCATTTTGTACGTTTTAATTTTAGCACTAAACACAGTGATAAAACAACAATTCATGTAACTGCGGGCATGATGAATATTTACAGATACAGTCACGTCATTCGTAGTGTTATATAGTTTCATTTAAACTGTTACATCAATGTATTTTTCAAACCAGACCATACACATTAGACTTTGCCAAACTTACCAATTTACGATGGATTGGCTGACTGTATAATGTATAGTAGACATGCTCTTTCAATGACAGATATTAGGGAAAATTAGGATCAGTTAGTTGGATTTTAACTGCCCAATCCTTTTGTTTCCTGGCAGAGGTTTCTTTTCTCCCCTTTCATGACACACACATGCTCAGATGGACTGTGCCCATGTACTGTAGTTGTCCTCCATTGGTCTGTATCATAATGTCATATTAACTGTCCATATACTAATACCAGACATTGTCCATTTTGAATTAAACTACAAGCTTTCCTCTACATTTTGCCCACCTACAATTTTGCATATGACATAATCCCATTGAAACTGCCTTAACAAAATTCAGTAAAGATCTGTTAGCTGCCAAACCCACACAGCATTGCTCTGTACTCCTCCTTCTGCACACTTGTTGTCTACTGGTATTACTGACTTGTCCCTCTCCTGGATCTCCTCATAACTCAACCAAATATTTACAGTAGTGTCCCAGACTTGTAGACCTCTTCTTCTCACCCTCAAATCTCTGCCCTTTCTTTGCCTACAATATACTATCCCATAACTCCATAACATTCACTTGCTTGGTGATGACATTATCCTTTATGGTCCTGATGTTACCTCTCTGCTATACAGAGCTCGAGAGTGCGCTTTAGCTGTTTCTCTTCATTATCCTCTCACTTTCTACAACTCATTCACATTTAAACCAAATGTATCATCTTTTCCCTATCCCATTTGTAACCTTACCAGAACTATTAATCACAGTTCAATGGCCAGTGTACTTTCACAGAACTTTGCATAGATTTATAGTACATGTTAATATAAAGGCCCTTATCCATAGGCTGATGCCCAGGAAATGATTGAAATCAAACTAAATGTTACTGATAATTGTATGACTATAAGCAGAGGTAAAAGCTTAATTTACAGTACAGACAGAATTTTTGTTTGACGCAGTACATCCCTATTGATACAGGGTGATGTGCTCCTGGTAAACAATAGTTGTATGTACTGCATGAAAAGTGTGATTACCCACTGAATGATGACCACATTTACACAGGGCAATTATCAGGAATGAGCGATCAAATGCCCATTCTCAATAATTGCCCCAATACTCGGTCCATGTAAAGGGGCCTTAGCAAACTTTGTAATATATTTTATCGGAGAAAAGTACTTTGTTTTCCAGTTATCGGGCCTTTTCTTTCACTATGAGTTATGTGAATCAGTTTTGAGAGACCAAGATGGACTGCCTGCTCACAGAAGGATCAGATTCCAAGATTACATAGAAGTCTGTTGAGAGGGGAAGGGGAGGAGGAGGGAGCTGCAAAGATAGAAACAAATAGACTGACATTGACAGGAAAGCTGGAGCGGATAGAAAGTGTTAGGGTCTATTCACATGGCATTTTTGCCGGTGGTCGAGTGGTTTCTGCCTCCCATTCATTTCTATGAAGATCGTGGAGCGATGGTTTAAAGCCGCAAATGCACCGAGAAAGGACATGTCCACTCTCCGTGTGGTCACTGCTCTTAACCGGCACTCACCCATCTTCAGCACTGCTTCCTATTTAAAGGAATGAGAGGCAGAAAACATGTGGCCCCAACTAAATTTTGGCAAAGGTTTCTGGATCATGGTGGAGCCGGCGAGAATTTTCTATGTGTCAATACCTATTGCTCTACAAATTAACACAACCAGTTAGCTGGAACTACTCTTCATTGAACATCATGTATTGCAACAGGTCCAAATGACCATCTACCAGTAGCCAGTTGCAAACTTTCAAGTAATGGTAAGGGTCATGATGTAAGGGTGACAAAGTAAACAGTATATGTATTAATGGTAGATGTCTTGGCTGGAATAAATGTACTTGTTTACTAAAATTGTAGACGGCCATTGAAATGTTTGTTATTCTGTTTGACCCTCTCCGTTGGGATAGGTACCGTAATAAATAAAGATGACTAATTTAAGTGTTAATGGTCCATATGTATCCTTGAAGAGGAGAATGGAGACACGGACTAATACTGTAGAATATTGATGAATGATCCAGAGGAACGAGTTATGAAGGCATGACTTGTTCATGATAAGAAACTTTTATCCAATTAGAAGTTGTTGGAGGAGTAACTTATGTATATCAATGGGTATGTATAGTTAAGTATTTTTGATGCCATATTTTGGATATAATAATGATGTAATGATGTAATCTATATGGAACACATTGATGTCTATGGACTGTGGTCAGGGGCGGATCAGGAATTAAAGTGGCCCTGGAAAAAAAAACTAAAAGTGGCCCTATGTTGTAGGCGGGACTAGATTGATAGAAGACGGGGCAACATAAGTAGGCAGGGCCAACAGAAGTAGACAGGGCCTGTAATACCTTAGTGCAGCAAAAAGTACTGCCCAGCAGAATCAAATATCACAGTGCAGCACAAAATACTGCCACCCTCTCCACAGTATTTAACTGTATCACTGAGGACAGTAATACAGTTAAAGTTCAGGGGGGCAACTTTGGCCGTTGAGCATCAGATCATTATGTACCTGGCCTGTGGACATCAGGAGAGCTTGGGTGGCCCCCTGGGCATCGGCCCACCAGGAAATTTCCCTGTTGGGTCTATTGCCAATCCATCCCTGCCTGCGGTACAATGCGGAAAACTTGAATTATAATACTAATTATTTCTTTAATTACTTTGTTCTCTGGGGTATAAAAGACCATGTTTGGGGGACATAAAATAGCACTGCCTTTTTCCACTGCTGCTTCACACTTCCATCTACATCATGCCATATTCTGCCTGACTGTTATATTAATTTCAATGTTGTCTTGCTGCTCTTGTCTCAGAGAGAATCTTCTAAGAAGTTGTCTCAAAAAGTCTTATGTTGCTGCGACCAGTTTCCAGCACACTCGACTGGCGGGGAAGAATATGATGGTCCTGGCAAAATAAAAGCTGAGCCCTGATTGGTTGCTATGGGCAACAAAGATTTAATGAATGTGGTGTGATAAGCATTAAGCCTTATTCTTTGGTCAGTGATTTCTATCAGTGATTGTGAGCCAAAACTAGGTGTGGGTCAGAAACACAGGTGAAAATCCACCAATATACTTTATCTCTATGTAGGCCCCACTCGTGATTTTGCCTAACAATCACAGATGCAAATCACTGACCTAACAATCACTATGTGAGTTAGGCTAAATTCACACGTCCATGGAGCACGATCCATGAAATCCTGGACCGTGCTCCTTCTGAGGGCAGGAGTGCATGGCGTCATTGGTTGCTATGATGCAGTGCACTTCCTGAGGCCGCCGCTGTATAGTGATACACTCTATACGAGTGTGTACAGTGTATCACTGTACAGCGGCGGCCTCAGCAAGCGCACGACGTCACAGAAATCAATGACGCCGTGCGCTCCTGCTCTCAGAAGGAGTACGGTCCAGGATTTCACGGACCGTCCCGGATTGTGCTCCACGGACGTGTGAATTTAGTCTTAAGGTTCCTTTACACTGGCTAAACATTCATACAAGCGCTCATTAGCAATTATCTGCAGGTGTAAAAGTGCTGCTGATTACTCGATGAATGAGTGAAACGCTCGTTCCGTGGGTAATATGATCCTTTGTGCAGTCACCAAAATCATTGTTTGCCAGCAGCAGATTGTGCCATCTAGACATGCTCTGCTGCCGTCAAACAAGGATTCTGTTTCAGATCATGCTGGGATCTTCTGGTACTCTGGTCCAAAACTTATTTTACACACTGTATGACGTGCACATAACAAGCCAACTAAAGCTAATTGTCAGAGATTTAAGAGAATCCTCGCCTGTTTTCGGAAGTGCTATACAAGTACAAAAGTAGATCCACGCATGCGTGACCAACTCTCCATTCGAAGCCCTGCATGATGTGGCCCCATTCTTAAAATAGGAGCTGGACCCAGAGGTAGGACATGCACATATTGGGCATTTATGGTATATCCAGGAAAAACCTTTTACGACAGTGCATGCATTTTAAGAAGTGGCCTATCTTGGACTGTCTTAAAGAAATTCACACCTGCTAAAAACAGGCCCAGAATTTCATCGCAATTTGTGGCATATTCAGTTCAGAAAGATGTAGCCACTACTCAGTGTAGAGGAGAAGGAAAAGTCACAATTTATAGCACAGATTTGTGTCATAATTTGTTCCTTTTTATGTTTCTAAAGTTGTGTAAATCACTAAATCCCCTCTTTAGAATTTATGTGAATAATATTTACCTTTACCCATTTCCAGGCTAAAAACAATATGAATTACAGCCACGGTGCCCTCCATAGCATTTAAAGTCACACTGCCTTCCTGAAGAGCAACAGCCACAGTGCAACCCATCACTGTGACCAGTTATTTGTTCAGTTAGGCTCCATTCACATGTCCTGATAATGTGTCCGCATCCATTCTGCAATTTTCAATGGGGCCGCAAAAGAGGAAGACGGCATACAGTGTGCCGTCTGCATCCGCATTTCCGGTCCGCGGCCCTGCAAAAAAATAGAAAATGTCCTATTCTTGTCCGCAGCCACGGACAAGAACAGGCATTTCTATTATAGAGCCGGCCATGTGCAGTCCGCAAAATGCGGATCCTCGATGACATACGGACGTATGAATGAAGCCTTATTGGGAGCTAAAACCAGGTGTGAGTCAAAAACACAAAACAGCTGCAGATCTTTCCATTACACATGATCGCTGAGTAGGCTTTACTATAGGTTTTGGTTCACAATAACTGATGGAAATAACTGAAGTGTGAACTCAGCCTAAGGGCTCATGCACATGGCCATTGCCCGGCCATGGCCTTATTGCAGCCCGCATACAGTGGGTCTGCAATACACGGGCACCTGCCGTGTGACCCTTTGTACACTCCGCATCACGGATGCGGACCCATTCACTTGAATGGATCCACAATCCAGGAGATGAGGAACAGAGGAACGGATCTGAAGCCCACGGAAGCACTATGGAGTGCTTCCGTGGGTTCTCTGTCCGTGCTTCTGCACCGCAAAAAAAGTAGTGCATGTACTACTCTTATGGGATGCGGACCGAAGTGAATGGGTTTGCGATCCGCATGTGACGGCCCCATAGTTGATGTCTGTGCATTGCGGACCACAATTTACGGTCCGCAGAATGGGCCCAGCCAGCACACGGTCATGTGCATGACCCCTACCATACACGCTTATATCTATAGTAGTGACAGCCACAGTGATTTTGTTAGTGCCATTTAGAGTGTTCTTATTAATGCCATCACCCACAGTGTCACCCATCTTAATCTCACCAGCCACAGTGCTCCCCATTAATGCTTAACTTTCCTCACTCCCATGTTGCACCTGTAAGGCCCCTTTCAGGCAAGCGGGTGTCACACTGTGGTCTTGAAGTGAGGCACCGGGCCTGAACTTCCAGCACTGACAGGGCCACATAGCATTATATTGATTTGTGATGCTATGTAACCCTTACAGTTCTCGAATGTATTGAATAACACTGACAGCATTATGTCAGTGTAATCCAATACATTCCAGACCTCCAAGGGTTACATACAGTGCCTTGCAAAAGTATTCTGCCCCCTGGAACTTTTCAACCTTTTGCCACATTTAAGGCAAACAAAAAGATATAACATTTTAAATTTTTGGTGAAGAATCAACAATAAGTGGGTCACAATTGTGAAGTGGAACGAAGTTTATTGGATCATTGAAACTTTTTTTGGATATGTTTATTTTTGAACCATTCCATTGTAGATTTTGCTTTATGTTTGGGATCATTGTCTTGTTGGAAGATAAATCTCCGTCCTAGTCTCAGGTCTTTTGCAGACTCCAACAGGTTTTCATCAAGAATGGTCCTGTGTTTGGCTCCATCCATCTTTTTTTAATAATCTTCCGTGTCCCTGCTGATGAAAAGCAGGCCCAAACCATGATGCTGCCACCACCATGTTTGACAGTGGGGATGGTGTGTTCAGGGTGATGAGCTGTGTTGCTTTTACGCCAAACATATCGTTTTGCATTGTTTCCAAATAGTTCGATTTTGGTTTCATCTGACCAGAACACCTTCTTCCACGTTTGGTGTGTCTCCCAGGTGGCTTGTGGCAAACCGTAAATGAGACTTTTTATGGATATCTTTGAGAAATGGCTTTCTTCTTGCCACTCTTCCATAAAGGCCAGATATGTGAAGTGTTCGACTGATTGCTGTCCTATGGACAGACTCTCCCACCTCAGCTGTAGATCTCTGCAGTTCATCCAGAGTGATCATGGGCCTCTTGGCTGTATCTCTGATCAGTCTACTCCTTGTTTGAGATGAAAGTTTAGAGGGCCGGGTCTTGGTAGATTTGCAGTGGTCTGATACTCCTTCCATTTCAATATGATCGCTTGCACAGTGCTCCTTGGGATGTTTAAAGCTTAGGAAATCTTTTGGTATCCAAATCCGGCTTTAAACTTCTTTACAACAGTATCACGGACCTTCCTGGTGTGTTTCTTGGTCTTCATGATGCAAAACCCTAAGACTATCACAGATCAGGTGCATTTATATGGAGACTTGATTACACACAGGTGGATTCCATTTATCTTCATCAGTCATTTAGGACAACATTGGATCATTCAGAGATCCTCAATGAACTTCTGGAGTGAGTTTTCTGAACTGAAAGTAAATGGGCCGAATAATTTTGCACGCCCAACTTTTCAGTTTTATTATTGTAAAAAAAGTTTAAATGATCCAATAAATTTCGTTCCACTTCACAACTGTGACTCACTTGTTGTTGATTCTTCACCAAAAATTTAAAATATTATATCTTTTTGTTTGAAGCCTGAAATGTGGCAAAAGGTTGAAAAGTTCCAGGGGGCCAAATACTTTCGCAAGGCACTGTAGCATCATAAATCAATATAATGTTATGTGACCCTGTCAGTGCTGGAAGTTCAGGACGGGAGCTGTGCTGCGAGTCTGCAGCATGACACTCGCTCGTCTGAAAGGGGCCCTAAGGGTACCTGCACACAAGTGTGGTTTTTGCAACAGAAATTCGTGTGGCTTTCTCTGCATTTCCGTACCAAATCCACAGCAAATTCAACCCCAAGTTTTGCTGGTACTATAGTATGCTATGTATTTTCTGCACATAATTCTACATTCACAAACCGTATCTGTTTTGTGATCCGTAAAACACTGATCCGCAAAATGTCGTCTTTTTAGCATTCGTAGTGAATCCGTTTTTTGACGGATCCATTGTAACAATGCCTATCCTTGTCCAAAAAACGGACAAGAATTGGACATGCTCTATATTCTTTGCGGAGCTATGGAACGGACATACGGATGCGGACAGCATGCGGTGTGAATTTTATGCGGACCCATTGAAATGAATCCTCATCCAATCCGCAAAAAAGAAATAAAACAATTAAACGGACATGGAAACAAAATACGTTTATGCGCATGTAGCGCTTATCCGCAGTGAGTGGAGGTAGGCTAAGGATGCACATAACCTGGAAGAAACATGGCCCTTCATTTTCAAATATCTATCTGCCTGTCTAAAAGAAGATTTTTTAGCTGCAGTTTCTCATAGAAAGCAGAGCCTTTTTAGTAAAAGAGAGGAGGAGGCTGAAGGCCATCACATAGGTTACATTATTAAGATAATAGAGAAGCAGAGAGAGTGCATGCTTTGCAGTGAACACTTTATATATTATACAGAAATCAGTCAATAGGGAATACGGGCTTGTCTTTCTCCATTATGAAATGACATCTTTAACTAATTAGTTATTCATTACATTAATAATTATAACTCATACAAATAATTAAGGGTCGTTTGACTAAAATAGTGTAAATAGTACTTACTGTACATGCATTTCTTTTCTACCATAATACATGTGAATGTTTACAGCATTGTATATATTTCTGCTACTGCCTGGTATAATTTTGAGGAACTATGATTTTGGTCTTAATAAAACAAATGTAAGTTTACCTTTACAGAACGTATCAGGAGCAGACCATTTTCCATCACCTATACACATTACAGTTTCCTTAGTTCCAGGTATATATTCATAGCCATTTTTGCATTTGTAACTGACAATGTCACCCTTTGTGAAAACTGTGTACATCAAAAAATCATCTTTGAGTTCTGCAAATGGAAGAACTGGAGGAGACCTGCAGAAGTCTGTTAAGAGAGTTATACATTTTGTGAGATATAAAAAACTGCTAAAAGAAGATTTGCAATGTATCTAGGTCAGGCTTTGGTTCAAGCATTGCCTTTCATAATGTTATCAAGGAAGGAGCTTTCTCCAACACTGCAGTTTGAGGCAACTTGAGACGTGGGAACAGAGGAATGAACATGTATTTGTATTATGTAATGAGTGTGTGTATATATATATATATATATATATATATATATATATATATATATGGTATATACACTATGCTTTTGTACAGCATATATATTTAGTGGTCGGCTTTGAGGTTGCCCTAAATGCACTGGGTCCCCTGGACACAGCTGAAGGGGTGGTAAGGGGTGGTTCACCCAATTCAAAAGAAGTCCAAAGAGTCAGGGTTTGTACCAAACCAGTCTGCTTCTTTACTTGAGGAACTTGAGGAATATAGGCAATGCACTGAGCTGGCTTCTCCAGTCTCCTGTCTGGTAGCAGAAGGTTCTGTGCTTCGGAAAGGCCTGAGCTATCTGTCCCTTTCTTTATTAGAAGGCAGGTGGCCCAGGGTATATGGCTTAGCCGTCCAGCTGGCTCCCTGGTGAAAGGGCTGGTGATCCAGGGTCTGTGGCAGAGTATCCTGTCTCAGCATCTTCTGGTCACTCGAGTAGTGTCAGAAGACAACTAGGGGCTCTGACTGCTCTAATTTTATGCAGTTTCTAACTGACCTAGAACCTTCTAGTAGGTTGGATGAAGCTAGAGAATCACAATCTAACAGAAACAATGTTGCAATTGAAGGCTCCCAATGACTTGTTTTGGGCCTCAAGTCAGTGAGAATGACCAAGCAGTTTTTGGTCGTAAACAACAGTCTGACTAGACAGTCAAAAGTTTACTGTGTCTGGATTTTCCCTGCAAAACTCAGCTCTGCATAGTCCCTTATGACAGCAGTGAAAACTTACTAGCTTCTCAGTGTACAGGCAGGAAATTCTGAAAATCAAATGGGCTGTGCATTACCCCTTTCCATAATTCAGTGCAAATACATTGTAATAACACTGCGAGTTAACAGAATACATCACATAACATGCAACAGCATACAACAGTGCAAACAACATCATAAATCACACTGTAAGTTAACTCTTCAAGGTGCACTAAAGTTGATGGCTTTGCATAGCAAGCACCCTTGCTCTGTGGCTAATGTATGCTATATACATTATTGCATATATATAGTACACGTTATATATATAATACACAGTACACAAACCACATATGTAAAAATTCAAAAGAACATGTAATACACACATATATAGAAATGGTGTGGTGAAAGCATATTTATGAATATAGCTAGGATAGCACAAGAAAAGTGATATGCCATACCGATGTGTCCACCCATACTTTAGCTCAAATTTAGTCATGAAAATCTTATTAGCAGTACAATCTTGCAACATGCTAGCGGGGATCTGAGGGTACTAGTAGACGGAAGAAGTCTTATAGACCGTGCTATGCACTTATGGAAAAGAGTATGCAGATTAGCTCTATTTCCAAAAAAGAAAAGAAAGCTGTGCATCTAATGCCACCTGTTGGAAGGCATCTATCTTATAATTCAATGCTCATTCTCCCTGTAGACACAACAGGATCCAAGACTCAACATGCGTGGAGGTGGATAGAGCAGTGCTATTCTGACGTCCAGGCCTGATGGGTTGGAGGAGGGGAGGGCCAGTGACCTGAGATGCTGGAGCCCTGGAGCATTAGATTGGGTGACCAGAGTGGCAGTCGGACCCGCCGGGAGGAAAGGAGCATTCTTGGCCTGGACAACTGCCATAACAATCTGTAATTTTTTTTTCAGATTCATTATATCTTACATATAATAGCATTCTTTATATAACCATTCCTCTCTTTTGGGCCACCATGTCTTCCTGGCTTTTACGCCCTGTGACACAAAAAAAAGGCTGCAACTGGATACAATGGCGTACCTGCATTGTAGGCAGACCACGTGACTGCTATGGGGCCCAGAGGGAGGGGGCACAGCACTTAACTTCTTCTTCTCCGCGTGAAATAAATACATTTTCAAAGAGATGATTATAGCGCCCATGGTAATTGAATTAATTCCTATGTGCTGAGCTCCCCCTAGTGGTGACTGCAGGCAGCCATGTAGCTTTGTAATAGAAGGGAGGCAGGAGATTTATCAATGCATTTTTCTAGTTGTCTGGTGTGAATACATTGAGAAAAATGGTATGCAGAATGAGTGCCATATTTATGAAGAAACTGTTCCACTTTTTCTGACATAAAAGTCAGTTGTTGAGGCCAAAGTCATTTTTTAAATTAAAGTTTGTATTTAATTAAAATGTCTTCCTCTTTATTGCAGAAAAAAAAGCTAAATTTGTAAGCGTAAGGTGGGGTGAGGCTGCCCTTACTACGTATTGCTATGGGGCCCTTTAAGATCTGTGTATGACTCGATATACAGTATTATATGTGTTTAGAGGTGCTGACTGTCGATGTGAGAAGCACTATGTACAGGTTGAAGGTTCATTGTCACTGTGCTATATCAGGTAAAACACTATCCACTGTACCATATTTATATTGTATTTAAATGAATTTTCCTTTTTATTAGCTTCTTAGTGATTATATTCCACACACCTACATGAGAACTTCAGAAGGTGAATGGTCAATGTGCATCTGAAATCAGTATTCTATATACAAAAAAACAGGTACAGTAGCATCATATAGCACTGTATACTGTAATGTTCTTTAGCCTGTCGTTCTCTAGGTCTTGTGCCATGACAATTGCCAACATTCCCTAAAAATTCTGGCTGGTATAATTTGCAAGAGATTGGAGTTTCTCAAACTTTGGAGAGCCACAGATTGAAGACCACAGTGGTATATTCTATGAATGTTAAAGGGGTTGTCTCATAAGCAAATCGTATTTATCATGCGGAGAAAGTAAAAACAAAGCACTTACTTATGTATTGTCATTGTGCACACTATAGTGTCAAAACAGGGCCACTAGAGATGAGCGAATTTTTCAAAAATTCGATTCAGCTGGTTCACCGAATTTTCCGAAAAGATTCTCTTCGATATGAATAAATTTGCGGCGGAACGCGTTAAAAAACGGCTACTTCCGGGCTGCAGAGAGCCTGGATAGTGGTGTAGAACACTGTGCCTTGCAGTAAAACATATAGGGGGTAGTGCTGAGCGAGCACCTCTGTGCTCGTATGCTCGGGTGCTCTGGCCGAGCACTCAAGCATAATGTTAGTCAATGGGACTAAACCAGGCACCCCCCGCTCGGAAGAGGGGAGGGTGTCTGGTTAATAGAAAAAGGTCAGAATCGCGACTTCTCCTCTTTTACTCCTTTCGCTCGTAAAAGTATGCTAATTAACTGAATTTGTACGCATTAGCGCACAATGCGTACGCATTAGCGTACAAATGCGTACGCATTAGCATACAAATTCGCACGCATCGTACAAAACAACATTACAGTGAATGCCAGCATTGCGGTCGAGTACACTCGGTGTTCGGCCGAACACCGAGCGGACCCGAGCGTAGGCATGCTCGGCCGAACAGCAAGTTCGGCCGAGCATGCTCGCTCAACACTAATAGGGAGTCTACTGTGGTAGTGAAAAAATACTGTGAGCCAGTGTGACACGCACATAACAGGCGTCGCTCTTAGAATCGCTGCACACTTTTATGTATTTGGGCAGTTAAGGGGCCAAAACTCACCAAACAACTCAAGTCTGAACTCAGCCTTACAGGTCAAGGTTAGCGCCAGCTATAAAGAATCGTACAGAGGCCCAAGATCCTACTAGAGCACCAAAAGCGCACGCCTTTTACACCAATTCACTGATTCCACATACATTTCACCAGAACCTGTTCTATTACACGCTTATACAAGCAGAACCCCCCCAGACAGCGTGGAGATGGCAGTGGCAGCAGCATCAGCAGATTATAGAGTGGCACGACGACAGTGTGGCCAGGTGGCAGCAGCATGAGTAGGCCACAGTGTGGCAGAATGACAGACCCTGGAAGTGGCAGCAGCAGTAGAAGTAGTAGTACAATTTGGAGGCCACAAAGTGGCACAATTACATAATTTTAACGTAGCGGCAGCTAGGAGACGGCATGTGCAGTCGGCGGCGGCAGCAGCATCAGGCCGGAGTGTGGCATGGTGACATACCCTGAAGAGCAGACCGTAAAAAAGAATTCTCGGCCTTTTGGTTAAGATCAACTGTAGCATATGTTCTTATCAGTATCGGGGCTGGTTATGCCAGCGGACGGGAACGTAAGACAGAGGAGGTGCAGTGAAGGCTCCAGCTTTGCCTCAACTGTGGCAAAATGTCAGTATTGACACAGTGCGCCAAGAAAGCTCGGAGTTCCATCTTGAGATCGAGCTGGCGGTCTAGAGGGAGCTGCCTCTCGCCTCCCCCATATCGCTGAGTGTCCCGGGGGCCGGAATCGTTTACTTTTAAAAATTCGAGTGTTCAAAACAAACAGGGTTTCCTGTGTACTTGAGCTATGAATAATGGAATAGGACTATAGAACGTACCAAAAATTTACGAGTGACATGCTGCTGCCGAGCAGAAGGTCCAAAATTCTAATCAATTTACTAGGCCAACGATTGGCACCGTAACAGCAGCTGCAAGAGGCAACAGCAGTCGAATACATTTTTTAGGCCACCGAGTGGCACCATAACAGGAGCTGCAAGAGGCAGCAGCAGTCGAATACATTTACTGGGCCACCCAGTGGCACGATAACAGCAGCTGCAAAGAGGCAGCAGCAGTCGAATACATTTACTAGGCCAACGAGTGGCACCGTAACAGCAGCTGTAAGAGGCAGCAGCAGTCGAATACATTTACTAGGCCAACAAGTGGCACCGTAACAGCAGCTGTAAGAGGCAGCAGCAGTCAAATACATTTACTAGGCCACCGAGTGGCACAGTAACATCGTCTGCAAGAGGCAGCAGTCGAATACATTTCAAGGCCACAGAGTGGGAGAGGCAGCAGAGTCGTAGAAATTTTAATGAGACAGACTGGCACAGTGACATACCCTGGGAGAGGCAGCACCAGTCATAAAAATGTAAATGCAACATACCGTAGAGTGGCACAATGACATAATTTGGAGGTAGCGGCAGCTAGGACACAGCGCGTGGAGGTGGCGGCAGCAGCATGAGTAGGCCACAGAGTGGCACAATGACATAATTTGGAGGTAGCAGCAGCTAGGACACACCGCGTGGAGGTGGCGGCAGCAGCATGAGTAGGCCACAGAGTGGCACAATGACATAATTTGGAGGTAGCAGCAGCTAGGACACACCGCGTGGAGGCGGCAGCAGCAGCAGCCCATAGAGTGGCACAATGACATAATTTGGAGGTAGCGGCAGCTAGGACACAGCGTGTGGAGGCAGCGGCAGCAGCATGAGTAGGCCACAGAGTGGCACAATGACATAATTTGGAGGTAGCAGCAGCTAGGACACAGCGTGTGGAGGCGGCGGCAGCAGCATGAGTAGGCCACAGAGTGGCACAATGACATAATTTGGAGGTAGCAGTAGCTAGGACACAGCGTGTGGAGGCAGCAGCATGAGTAGGCCACAGAGTGGCACAATGACATAATTTGGAGGTAGCGGCAGCTAGGACACAGCGTGTGGAGGCGGCGGCAGCAGCATGAGTAGGCCACAGAGTGGCACAATGACATAATTTCGAGGTAGCAGTAGCTAGGACACAGCGTGTGGAGGCAGCAGCATGAGTAGGCCACAGAGTGGCACAATTACATAATTTGGAGATAGCGGCAGCTAGGACACAGTGTGTGGAGACGGCGGCAGCAGCATGAGTAGGCCACAGAGTGGCACAATGACATGATTTGGAGGTAGCAGCAGCTAGGACACAGCGTGTGGAGGCGGCGGCAGCAGCATGAGTAGGCCACAGAGTGGCACAATGACATAATTTCGAGGTAGCAGTAGCTAGGACACAGCGTGTGGAGGCAGCAGCATGAGTAGGCCACAGAGTGGCACAATGACATAATTTGGAGGTAGCGGCAGCTAGGACACAGCGTGTGGAGGCGGCGGCAGCATCATGAGTAGGCCACAGAGTGGCACAATGACATAATTTCGAGGTAGCAGTAGCTAGGACACAGCGTGTGGAGGCAGCAGCATGAGTAGGCCACAGAGTGGCACAATGACATAATTTGGAGGTAGCGGCAGCTAGGACACAGTGTGTGGAGATGGCGGCAGCAGCATGAGTAGGCCACAGAGTGGCACAATGACATGATTTGGAGGTAGCGGCAGTTAGGACACAGCGTGTGGAGGTGGCAGCAGCATACCGTAGAGTGGCACAATGACATAATTTTGAGGTAGTGGCAGCTAGGACACAGCGTGTGGAGGCGGCGGCAGCAGCAGCATGAGTAGGCCACAGAGTGGCACAATTACATAATTTGGGAGGTAGAGGCAGCTAGGACACAGCACGTGGAGGCGGCAGCAGCAGCATCAGTCCACAGAGTGGCATGGTGACATAGCCTGGAGGTGACAGCAGCATGAGGAGACCTGATTGTTGAGGTGGCAGCAGCATCAAAAGGCTACATATTGGGTCAGTGACAGAGTGGAGAGGTGGGTGGCAATACCAGTCACTGGTAAAGATGCCGGGTAGAAGGAGCAGCTGGTAGATGTGTGGCATCAGGCGGGTGGCAGCATCATAAGAGTGGCTGAGGAAGGTAGCCTTAAGAATACAGTCTCATTTGTCAAGGTTTGGGTGAAAGATCATGACTGATCTAATCTGACGCATCAGGCGTTGGTGGGTGGAAATCCTGGCTGATCCATGCCTGATTCATCTTGACAAAGGTAAGTCCTTCCACATTTTGGAAGGACAGGCGAGTTCTCCTTGGGGCCCGACGCACTGAACACCCGCTCTGATGCCAGACTACTAGCCGTGCAGGACAGCGTCTCCAGTGCAAACTCGGCCAGTTGCGGCCACAAATCCAGTTTGGCTGCCCAGTAGTCCAGCGGATCTTCAATGTGGCGTGGCAGGGTGCTGTCCAAGTAGGCTACCACATGCTGGTTCAGGGTCTGCTCCTGGTCTACCTGCTGCTGCTGCTGGTGAGTACTTTCTGCACTTGGCGGGTGAAGAAAGCTGCTCATCAGTGACTCCAGACTCAAGTTGCTGCTGATGGAGCTGGAACTGCTCCTACCCCCCAACCCCCCACAGCAGCCTTGGCGGTGGTACGTGAACGCTGAGGGACCCCCCGGTCAGACCTGCGAGAGGATGGACACTGAGATAGGCAGCAGCCAACTGACTACATAGGCTGTCTCTATAGTACTTCAGTTTGTCCTCCCTCTCAGCAGGTGAAAAAAGGCCCCCATTTTAGACCGGTAGGGAGGGTCCAAGAGGATGGAGAGCCAGAAGTCATCCCTCTGCCGGATGGTGACTATTCGGCTGTCACTACGTAAGCAAGTGAGCATGCATCGGGCCATTTGCGCAAGTGACTCGGAGGGACTCCCTGCCTCCAACTCCACTGTATACTGCCATGGTGTCTCTGGGTCATCTGCCTCATCTTCCGCATCTCCCTCTACCTCTTCTGGCTGCTCCTCCTCTTCTGTCACCTGGGTAGAAAAACCACTAAATGCTTGTGCTCCAATGTCCTCCTCCTTCTCCAGTTCAGCCCCCACCGGACTCATGTGGCCGTGAGATGCAGTCTCCACGTCTCCAGTCCCCTGACCAGAAAGATTTTGCAGCATCTGTTTCAGGACATGAAGCAGTGGAATGACGTTGTTCATACCGTAGTCCTGGCGACTGACAACTAACGTGGCCTCCTCAAAGGGCCTGAGCAAGCGGCAGGTGTCACGCATGAGCTGCCACTGGCTGACATCAAAATTACACAGGGGAGTACTCCTGTCTGCTTGGATCATTAAGAAATCGTTTATGGCCTTTCTCTGCTCGTACAGTCGGTCCAACATATGGAGGGTAGAATTCCAACTGGTGGAAACGTCACATATCAGCCTATGTTGGGGGACGCCATTCTGCCGCTGCAGCTCAAGGAGGGTGTGCTTGGTGGTGTAGGAATGGCTGAAGTGCATGCAAAGTTTCCTGGCCATTTTTAGAATGTTTTGCATTTGGGTATAAGACTTAAAGGGGTATTCCCATCTCACAAATGTAGTTTGTATAGTTAGATATAGCCATACCAGTATTATTACTAATAGAATGTATTTATATAAAATGTACCGTTTAGAAGATTTGCCTATTTGTATATCCATTGTCCCACACACATCAGTCAGGCCGTTGCCCCTAGTTACGACCACTATGGCCATGTAGTAGTGGAGGCCGGCTTGCTCCTATTCTAACCCGCTCTGAGGTAACTGCTGTATTGTGAACGCACATTGCATGAGCATGCGGAGACACATCTTAAGGTTGTAGCACTTTTGTCTGCGCTTCCAAAATACAGAGAAATGCTTCCTGTTCCAAGATCAATTCCTCTCTATGGAGCAGGATCCGTTTATAAATTCTGTGTTTTGGACAGATCCTGACCATTGTGTTTTGGACTGGTAGCATCCAAAACGCAGATGTTAAAGTACCAGAAGATGCGTCTCCACATGCTCATACAATGTGCGTTCACAATACAGCAGTTACCTCAGAGCGGGTTTGAACAAGAGCAAGCCGGCCACCACTACTAGATGGCCGCGGTGGTCGTAACTAGGGGCAACGGCCTGACTGATGTGTGTGGGACAATGGATATACAAATAGGCAAATCTTCTAAACGGTACATTTTATATAAATACATTCTATTAGTAATAATACTGGTATGGCTATATCTAACTATACAAACTACATTTGTGAGATGGGAATACCCCTTTAAGGAACCGTTTGACAACTAAATTAAATACGTGCGCCATGCAGGGCGCATGGGTCACCCCTCCTTGGCGCAGCGCGGACACCATGTTCTTTCCGTTATCTGTCACCATGGCTCCCCTGTTTGACTTCGTTCACCCAGGCAAACCAGGCGTAGAACTGCGTGACACCGCCACACTATGACTTGGCCCTGCAGTGGTGGCTGAGGTAGTGGAGAAGGAGCCGGACATTATCACAGGATCAGCAGTTTGACAACGAGGAGGAGAAAGTGGCGTCACCTGTTCAAGTTGCTCGTGTAGCTGGGCAGGAAGCACATTGACCCAGTGGGCCATAAAGGACATGTACTGGCCTTGACTGTAGTTACAACTCCACACGTCGGCGCTGCCGTGCACTTTGTCAGACACCGACAGGCTCAAGGACTGGGCCACCTTTTTTTCTACATATTTGTGCAGGCCTGGGACTGACTTTTTGGCAAAGAAATGACAGCTTGGGACTCTCCACCTCGGCTCGGCACAAGCAGAGTCCACCAGTTGAAAAGGGAGGGACTGCAGCACGAGCAACTTGGATAGGAGCACGGTCAGCTTTTGCGCTGTAGGATGGCTGGACGCGTACTGCTGTCTCTTTGCAATCGCCTCGGTGAACGACTGCTGCCGTAATGAGTGGCAAGGAATAAGAGGAGGAGGAGCAGGAGCATCTGGAGCGGTAGATAATGACAGACAGCTCCCTTCGGCAGAGGTGCTGGACTGCCTGAAATGGGATGCGTGCCACTGGGTGATGCTGCTGTTGCTGCTGCCGACTTAACCGCCACATCTGAGCCACAGTTCTCCCAGGCCACTTTGTGGTGACGCTGCATATGTTGGCGCAGGGCTGTGGTGCCAACATTAGCACCCTGGCCACGCTTTACTTTCTGACCACAGATTCTACATATAGCCATGTTCACCTCCTCAGGCGTCTTAACAAAACACTTCCACACTGCCAAGTAGGCGGTTTTACCTCCGGTGGTACCTCCGCTGCCTGGCTGAGCCCCTGCGCCGCTCTTTTCAAGGCCAGAAAACACCCGCGAAGAGTGCGGTCTACCCCGTGCCCGTTTGGACCTTGCACTGCCGCCACTCCGCTGACTAATGGCCACACTACCGACTTGCTGCCTGCACTGCTGCCTGACGTGCAAGCTGTCAGTCTCGTCTGCAGATGATGATAATGATGATGAAGCCCTTGCTTCACCCGGCTCCCACGTGCGATCGGCTATATCATCATCAACTACAGTTTGCACGTCGCTAATGTCCTCCTCAATTGTCTCGTGTACAAAGCCTGACCGCTCTCAACATCACCTCCCACTACACTCTCCTCATAAGTACTTGACCGCCTACTGGAAGGAGCGGATTTCTGCCCCAACTCTTGGCTTCCAAGTAGCTGCTGACTGTCCTCAAGTAGTTCGTCCTCGTTGTATAGTGGTGCAGAGCCCATAGCATATAGTACTTCTCTGGCTGAGGGAACTGAAAAGGACAGAGGCAGGTTGAGGACAGGTGAGGGCACTAGAGCTGCTCCAGGCCCATGCCAACTAAGGGTTGTGTCTGACGAACCCACCGACACGTGGCTGGGGGTTTCAGATGTCATCTGGGAGGAAGTGGATGACCGAGTCAACCATTCAAGAACATCTCGGTTGGTGGTCAACACACGACCACTAGATGACACCGGTAGCTATGGCCTCGCCGAGTGACTCCTAATGCCACGTCCCCTTCCTCTGCTAAAACCTGTGCCTGTTCCCGAAAGACTTGTGCCACTGCCCCCCCCCCCCCCCGTAAAGGGCCTGTCACCCCTCTGTCTGACATCCTGTTTGATAAAAAAAAACATAAAATAAAATGAAGAATACCCCCAAAAATTATACTTTGCTCACTGCCTTGCACAACGGCTTAACTATTTCTTTCAGAAATATTGTCACCTACACAGTGTGTTAACAATGGGTTACTAAACTGCAGTACAATGGGTTACTGCACAGCACTATACACTTTGTTTATATAGCAACTGACGCTGCGACTATCGATGTAAAAGGAACGAGCCCAGAACCACATCTTAACTCTTTTTTGGGCAATTCAACTTCACTGACTACGTTAGCACAATATCACCCTTTTCTGTTTGGATGGCGAATGAACAACCGCAAAAAACCTTTTAACTGTTTTTTGGCCAGTTCAACTTCGCCAAGGAAGTTTGATATTTTTTCCAAAAACACAACCCAAAATATAACCTTTTTTGTTTTTCTTTTCTTTTTTACAGCGACTGACGCTGCGACTATCGATGTAAAAGGAACGAGCCCAGAACCACGTCTTAACTCTTTTTTGGGCAATTCAACTTCGCCGAGGAAGTTTGATTTTTGTTTTTCCAAAACACAACCCAAAATATAACCTTTTTTGTTTTTCTTTTCTTTTTTTACAGCGACTGACGCTGCGACTATCGATGTAAAAAGAACGAGCCCAGAACCACGTCTTAACTCTTTTTTGGGCAATTCAACTTCACTGACTACGTTAGCACAACATCACGCTTTTCTGTTTGGATGGCGAATAACGCCGCAAATAGTTATTTAAAACTAACAACCCCACAAACACGGATTCACTGGTTTTTTGGCAATTCAACTTCACTGACTACATTAGCACAATATCACGCTTTTCTGTTTGGATGGCAAATAACGCCGCAAATAGTTATTTAAAACTAACAACCCCACAAACACGGATTCACTGGTTTCTTGGCAATTCAACTTCACTGACTACGTTAGCACAATGTCACGCTTTTCTGTTTGGATGGCGAATAACACCGCAAATAGTTTTTTAAAACGAACAACCCCACAAACACGGATTCACAGTTTTTTTGGCAATTCAACTTCACTGAATGCGTTAGATCTACATCACGCTTTTCTGTTTGGATGGCGAATAACGCCGCAAATAGTTATTTAAAAAGAACAACCCCACAAACACGGATTCACAGTTTTTTTGGCAATACAACTTCACTGACTACGTTATCACAATATCATGCTTTTCTGTTTGGATGGCGAATAACGCCGCAAATAGTTATTTAAAACTAACAACCCCACAAACACAGATTCACTGTTTTTTTGGCAATTTAACTTCACTGACTACGTTAGCACAATATCACGCTTTTCTGTTTGGATGGCGAATAACGCCGCAAATAGTTATTTAAAAAGAACAACCCCACAAACACGGATTCACTGTTTTTTTGGCAATTCAACTTCACTGACTACGTTAGCACAATATCACACTTTTCTGTTTGGATGGCGAATAACACCGCAAATAGTTATTTAAAGCTAACAACCCCACAAACACGGATTCACTGTTTTTTTGGCAATTCAACTTCACTGACTACGTTAGCTCAATATCACACTTTTCTGTTTGGATGGCGAATAACGCCGCAAATAGTTATTTAAAACGAAGAACCCCACAAACACAGATTCACTGTTTTTTTGGCAATTGAACTACCCTGAAGAAGTTAGCACTATATGGCGCTTGTCTATTTGTAAGGCGAATAACGTTTACAAGCTGCCAATCACGGATTATATATGTTTTTCCCCAAACACAAGCCAAAAGATTTTTTTTTTTAATTTTTTGTTTTTTATTAATATTATTTTTTTTATTAATATTATTTTTTTTATTTATTTTTTTATTTTTTTAATGTACCCCTAACAAGGCTCTGACCCTCTTACTGCACTGCAACAAGGTACACTAATGGTGCTTCTTTGATTAAAGCACCCCAAAACAGCCTTTAGAACAGAGTGCAGTGCTGTATAACAGGCTAACCCCTATGCCCACTCACTGCTGCTCAGTGTACTAGAATAGCGATTTCACTGCCTGATAATCCCCTATGGATTCTGTCTAGAAATCTTCCCTCTCCTATCCTTGCAATTCAGATTATCTATCCCTGATCTCCTCATTTCTTTTCTTTAGCAACGTTTTTCTATCACTTGCCCTATCTTTCCTGACGTCTGTCTCTGGTCTAAAGTCAATGGCAAATGGCGGATTCCAGCGCTGCAGAGCTATTCATAGGGCTGTGACATCACAGGACCTGGCTGGCTGCTAATTGGCTACTTCTTTGTCCCAGAAATCCTTCCCCCATGTCATGCCATGTGCTTGCGGCCATTTTAGGGGAAAAAAAAGATTTGTTACTACGAATCGCCATAAAATTCGCTTTCGTTGCGAAGTAAATTTTCCATGAAATTCGTAACGAATTTCACTTCATCAGCTTCAATTCGCTTATCTCTAACGGCCACCATTGTTGCATTTTATGGTGGTCATAACCATGGAAACGAGCAGTGTACAATGTGATGGAAAAATCAATGAAGACAGCAAAGGAAGCAATATGGACAATCACAATACATTAGTAAGTGGCTTGTATTAACTTTGTCTACATGATACATGCCATATGCTGAACTGAGACAACCCCTTTGTGCCACTTAAACTCAGCTGCCACTCAAGGTCCTCAGCAAACTGCAAAGAGTGCACGGTTCCATTCCAAATCCTGTATAGCTGCTACCAATTAGGAAAGTAGTTAACTACTGCAAGGCTCATACAGCTCTGTCCCACATGTCTTCTTCACAGCCACACACACTTGCTGGTGACAAGTCTCCCCCCTGTATCTCCTAGTCCTCCTCCCTGGGGCCCACAAGATCCTCTCTTGTCCCCAGTAGCTCCAGCCATGGCTCAACTGAAGTCCTGGATTTGGAGAGATGCACCCACGCATTGACGCAAGTTTCCCTGCTACAGCATTATGTAGGATGGTCTACAACCCTAGTGGTCTTGACATTAAATGGGTTAATGTTAGTATTACGGGTGGATTAAGTCAGAAAAAGTGTTATCCCTGGGGGTCTAGAGAAGGTGGTAATGCTGCATACCTGTGTCCAGTGGGTTACCCACCCCACAGGCCGCAGAACCATACCTGTAGCAAGAAGTCTTAGACTAGAATGGACAGCCATTGCCCCCTCTCACAGGGACTGTTCCTTATGCAGTCTCCCACACTGCTTTCATGCCTTGATCTCTTTCACAGACTCCTTGCCATGGTCCTTTTTTTCACAAAGATTACTCCCCATGGGCTCTTCTCTCACATAGACTTCTCCCCATGTAACCCTTGTCCCACAAAGACCACTCCCCTTGGCTTCTTACCATGGGCTTAAAGGGGAATTCCAACAAAATAAAAATGACTTCCAGTGGGATCCTATTGCTCTTAAAAAAATTAACCAGCTTATACTCACCTCCCAGATAGTTTTCTACTGTCGATGGTGTGGGGGTCTATGCTTGTCCCCTTCTTGGTGACTTCTTGACATGTCAAGAAATGGCTGTGAATGCCGATTAGCCAATGACTGACTGCAGTGATTACTTGCTTTGGACAGTGAAGGATCTGTCAAGGGAATTGGCAATGAACTGAACTGCTCTGTCATAGATAATGTGATTTGGGAGACCCCCCCCCCCCCCGAAAAACTGAAGAACTAGAAGATGTGAATATATCAGTGATGAATGCTTTGGCAATCTAAAACAGAAAGAGAAAGGAGGTGCCCAGGTCTTTTATAGAAAGTCCTGCACATAGGGGGACATTTATGAAACAGGCGCAACAGTATTTTGCTATTAAAATGTTGCAAGGGATGTCACACATGGCTCCTAAAATATTGCAAAATTTTGCAATATTTTGACCTCTGCTGCGCTTTCCCGCCTGAAGTAGAAAAGTTGGTGTGGTTTTAGCGTAGATCACTTTTCAGCTAGATTTATTATCTGCACCTTTTTTGAAAAGTTGTTAAAAAATGTTGCAAAGTCAGGGGGAGGAGAATATAGTAGCATTTCTAGGCAAAAGTGTTTAGTTTAGGGCCCTTGCACACGACTGTTGGCCCTCCAAGACATACGATCTCTGAGCGGTCCATATGTCCTGGAGTGGCATTGATCGTGTGCAGGTGAGTGCACAGCATCATAGGCACAATGATGCTGTGCATGTTGGGCCATCCGCGGGACTATTGTCTTGCACTTATATGATCTTATGAGTGCAGGACAATAGCACCGCGGGCGACCCGACGTGCACAGCATCATTGTAACCTATGGTGCTGTGCGCTCCCCTTCACACGATCGTTGCTGCTGTAGGACATAAGGGCCACTCACGGACCACGTGTCTCGGAGGGCATACGGTTGTGTGCAAGAGCCCTTAGAGATGCGGCAAGTTTAACAAACAACATGCAGCGGTTGATAAATTTGGTGCAAAGTATCCCAAAGGAGACTCATGATAAATTCCCTCCATAGGGTGCAATCGGCCTCAAAGTATATTAGATGCCTGTTAGCAAAATATGTGATCCAGGTGAGACTATTGTCTGTAAAATTTCACAGGAATATGTAACTCACAGAAAACAGAGAGATTACCTCTACAAAGAAAAATGGTAGATTCCAGCCTGTAATCGTGCTATGATGGCCAGATATTCCTACCAACATCTAGAATTAAACGCCCCACGTTTATGTTCCCCATTCAAATGTCATAGAGCAGAGGAAACACAACTTGGTTTCTCATAGAGTTCCCGTCAACCTTTCCACAAATCATCTCCTTCAACTCATTTTTGTCAGGTGCCTCAGCCATTGCATCTTATCAGCCAATCATACAAAGAAAATCCTAGAAGAACTAACTAGAGGCAAATGTCATAATTATTGACATTGCTTAGAGTTGTTGGATCCTCACAAGTATATACTGATGGCATACCTTTGCATTTAAAATAAAATTGACAGCACAGTCTGAGAATTAAACTGAATCATTCAAAGGGCAACAGAGTTTAAGCAAACTAAAACACAAAACTAGTAGAGAACGCAGCACCTGTAAACTGGCCGTCAGTAGTGAGTTGCTGTGTCTTCTGTCCACCATCTTTATCATCTGCAATGAAAAGAAAAATATTATAAAAAACAATTACAAAAACAGTAACACAAAAAATCTGTATGTTTTTTACAGTGCTGTGAGTTATAACCTTAAGGGAAACTATGGGGGTCATTTATTAAGACCAGGGTTTTTAGCTGGCGGTGGATCGCTGAAGTTATGAAGAGTCACCGGCTTCTTCATAACTTCGGCGGATCCTCTGCCACTTCTAAATGTAAGACAGCCTCCTAGCTAGAAAATGGTAAATAAGACGGGCCTGCCAGCCCAACCCTTTCCCGCCCACACCATGCCCACTTATTTAGATCTGACATGAGTGCGCAGCTGTTACAGTGCACTCTGCGCCTGAAAGACACCTAGTTTAGACGTATTTCAGCTTCATAAATGACCCCCTATGTTCGCTATTTTGTAAGTTTTTATCATTAATAAAACAGCAATTCATGTAACTGCATGATGAGTACAGCCAATTCATTCATAGTGTTATTTACTGTAGCTTCATTAAAAGTGTTACATCAATTTTTCAAAGAAGACCGTACTTACCAATTCTGGAGGGACTGGCCGACCATGTAATGTATGGTATACAGGCTCTTTCAATGACAAACATCAGGGAAGATTAGGATTGGTCAGATGGATTTTAATGGCCAAGTCCTTTTGTTACATGAGAGATGTTTCATTTCCTCCCTTTCAGGATACATGATGGACTGTGTGCATGTAGTTGTCCTCCATGGTCTGTATCATAATGCCATTTCAACTGTCCATGTACTAATACCAGACATAGTCTATCTTGAATTACATTACAAACTCGCCTCTACATTTTGACCAACTACAATCTGGCATCTGACACCAATCCAGTGAAACTGTCTTAAGCAAATTCAAAATACATCTGTTAGCTGCCTAACCCACACAATATTACACTTTACTCCTCCTTCAGCACATTTGGCCCTCCTTATGCAAATCTTTTTCTCTACTGGTATCACAGACATGTGCCTCTTCTGTATTTCCTCACGCATCACGTACCAAATATTTAGTGTCTCAAACTTATACATCTCTTATTCTCACCCTGAAATCTCTGCTTTTCTTTATCTACAGTATACTATCCCATAACTCCGTAACTTTCACTTCTTGGTTATGACATTTAGATTTACCCTTCTAGTCCCGATGTTACCTCTCTGCTATACAGAGTTCGATAGTCCTTATTAGCTGTTTCTCTCACTTTCTATAACTCATTCACATTGAAACCAAATTTATCATCTTTTCCCTGTCCCAATCGTAACCTTACCAGAACTATTAATCACAGTTCAATGGCCAGTGTACTTTCACAGAACTTTGCATAGATCTATAGTACAAGTGAATATAAAGCCCCTTTTACCTAGGCTGATGCCCAGGAAATGATTGAAAGAAAACTAAATGTTAGTGATAATTGTATGACTATAAGCAGAGGTGATAGTACAGACAGATTTATTGTTTGTTGCAGCACATCCCTTTTGATACAGGTTGATCTGCTCCTGGTAAACAATAATTTTATATGATGCATAAAAGATGTAATCATAATCACCCACTGAATGATGAACACATTTACACAGGGCAATTATCAGGAATGAGCAATCAAATGCCTATCTCCAATAATTGCCTCAATCCTCAGACCATGTAAAGAGACCTTAGCAAACTTTTTAAAATATCTTATCTGAGAAAACGGCTTTGTTTTCCAGTTAACAAGTCTTTTCTTTCAATCCGAGGTTCGAAGATTACATAGAAGTCTTTGGAGAGGAGAGAGGGAGGAGGAATGAGCTGCAAAGATAGAAACAAACAGACTGACATAGACAGGAAAGCTGGAGCCAATAGAGCCAAAGTGTAAGGGCCTTACTCACTCCAGTAATAATGTCCCCATAGTGCCCATACTAGTAATCCTGTTCCCTGTATTCCCCCAGTGGTAATAATTCTCCTCATAATGTGTGCCAGTAGAAAAATGTCCTCTTATAATGTGCACCAGTACAAAAAATAGCCCTTACAATGTGCGCCGATACAAAACTACCACCCTATAATGTGTGCCAGTACAAAAAATACCCCTTACCTTTCAGATTAAACCCCCATATCAGATCCTCAGACCAGACCCCCATATTACACTTCAGATCAGACCCCCATATCAGACCTCAAATCAGACCTCAAATTAAACCCCCGTATCAGATCCTAAAACCCCTATATCAGATCCTGAAACCCATACATCAGATCTTCAAACCCCCATATCAGATCCTCAGACCCTCATATCAGACTCCCAATATCATACCTCAGATGAGAACCCCATCAGACCTACATGTTAGACCCCCCATTTCAGACCTCAGATCAGATCCCTTTAGCCCTCCATGTCAGAACACCGTATCAGACCTCAGATCAGACTCCCACATCAGACCCCCAGATCACACCCCTATATCAGATCCTCAGACCCCCATATCTGACCTTAGATCAGATTAAAAAAAATAAATTAACGTACCTCTCCTGCTCCGCCGCTACCCTCCAGGTCTGGCGTTCTCTTCCTGCATTCTCAGTTACCGGTCTTTTCGGGCCTGTACAGTACTGTGACCTGACTGCGTACAATGTCAGATCATAATGAACTCTAATGAAGTCCTGATGCTGTACACAGTCAGGACAGTACAGAGGAGCCCAGCGAAGACCAGGAAGATGGGTTTGTACAGCTCTTCACTCACCTCTCCCTCTGCCTGTTGCATACTAGGGAGTGCTTCCCTATTAGATGCACTGACTAGTATTCACTTTATAAGACATACTGTGTCTTACAAAGCAAAAAATACAGCAATTGCGGTATGCCACTGGCAAGGGTGGCTCTGTGCCCCCCCCCCCCCGGCCTAGGGGCTCAGTCGTAATTGTGACTTCTGCAACCCCTATAGCTAAGTAACTGCATACAGCAGTTTATGACGACACATGGGGAACTTCTGTATTCAGGCAAAATTGTATAACAAATTATGTGGTGTATTTTCTTCTATTACCTGTTGTGAAAATGAAAAATTTGGGACTAAAGAAATGTTTTATTGGAAAAAATGTAATTTTTTTTTCAGGAAACAACAACAGTGGGGACAGTTTCCAAAATGGTAATTTTTGGAGGTTTTCCACTGTATGGGTATCTAGGGGTCTCTACATATGTGACATGACACCTAAATACCATTCCAGTAAAATCTGCCCTCCAGGATCCAATTGGGGCTCCTTCACTTCTGAGATCCACAGTGTGCCCACACAGCAGTTTACATCCACATATTAGGTGTTGCTGTATTCAGAAGAAAATGTGTAGCAAATTTTATTATTTAGTCTTTATTTAGTACTTCTTATATTTTGGCTGCTTAAGGCATCTGCAAACCTGGCATGATGTCTGAAAAACATCCTTATAAAATCAGGGCCCTAAAACCCATAAGATACACTTTCATTTCTGAGGACTGTGTAGCATATTATGGCCATATATGGGATATTTCTGAAATTTAAAATTATAAACTGAAATTTATAAATTAGCAGTATTAAGGTTTGGTCTGCTATTAACTCTTGTTGTGTTACAAAATAAAAATAAAAATGGATCGCTTGGTTAAGTAAAATCATTCCAAAGTTATTAGCAAATAAAGTGACATCTTTGAACAATGAGGCCATGTCAGGAACCTATCAGAGTGACTCCATTGATAGTGTTAGCAAAGGGGCTTTAATAAGCAATACGGCCAGCAAAGTGTCAGGAGTAACAGAGTGCCCCATTATAAAGAGCAACAATGTAATGCGTATACTGCAAATCCACTGATTCCATACACGCAGCCGCCACATGGGGCAGCTGCACTGAATAAGTACAGCTCCCACTGTTGCCAGGGGGAACAATAAAAATAAATATGGAGCAAGCCCCCCTAGTGGCAGGTGCCACCAACAATTGTTGAGGACTTGTCAGTTCTGCTAGGTATTTGGGAACTTTCTCTTATATTGGGAGGCTAAAGGACCGTGTGTGATTCAACAAGTATGGATGTCTGTATCAATAGTAAAAACTTAGTTCTTAAAGGGGTTTTTGTAAGTGTCTATTTTTACTGATGACCTCTGGATAATTCTGGTCATTAGTATGTGATTGGTGTGGGTCTGACACCCAGGACCCCCGCCGATCAGCTGTTTGAGAAGGCAGCGGTGCTTGCAATAGTGCCATAGACTTCTTTCGACTCACCAAGCACAGCTCCATACATTGAATAGCGGCTCTGCTTAGTATAGCAGCTCAGCCCCATTCACTTCAATCAGGCTGAGCTGTGCCAGTGACCAATGAACGTGATATCACACAGCCTTGGAAAAGCTGGAGAAGTCTGTGTCACTACTGCAAGCGCCACTGCCTTTTTAAACAGCTGATTGGGAGATGTCACACCCCCACCAATCAGATACTTGGAAAATCCCTTTAATTTAAAAGGGTTGTCCGAGTTATTTTTTTGTCCTTTGTATGCTTTTAACTAGTCAAATACAACAGCTTTTCCATACACTTTCTGCTTCTAAAGCTGCTGGTTTCTCAGGTTTCAATGAGGGTAATTTCGTGCACAGAGCCTGTACACAAGACGTCACTGTGCTGGCCACCCCCCAGCCCCGCCCCCCCCGCTCTGCCTCTGCTGCTATCTGCTCTCTCCCTGGATTCTTTCAGATAAAACATTAACCCCTTCAGCCAGAACACACTGAAGGCTTTACAACAGCAGCTGCAGATGTAAAGAGACACAGGATCTGCCCTCCTCACCCTACACACAGAGCTGACTGGAGCTGATCTGGAGGAGATGCAAAGTATTGTATTGTACAAGAACAGGTAGGGGGAAGACCCTGAGTGTATCAGCAGTGTCATTGTACAGCTGGGACTTGTAGTCCTACACATACAACATGCTGCTGAGTATTCCAGCAGACATGTCACTCAGGCCAGCTCTTGTATTCACAGCCTTTGCATAGCAGGAAGGGGGTGGGGCAGAGATTGTTATTACTGCATGTAAACAAAGGCCAGAAGAGAACCAGGGAAATGAGGAAATATAGATTTTTTTTGCCTAAAACTTGCTTAACTAAGTTATATATTGCTGCCCATCAGATTTACAGTACTATACATTTTTTTTCATAACTCGGACAACCCCTTTAAGCAATTGGGTGTCACTGGAAAGAGAGCTCTGGAGGACTGCATTTTAACCTCTGCCACTACACATCAGCTGATCACGTGCAGTTTCATCACAGGACGTGTTAATCATTGAGGATGGGGGCTTTTATTTCTACTAGGAGATTACAATACCTGTAATGGGTATGTCAGAACGAGACTGGTTTGGAATGTCGGAATGAGAATGCTCTGGCTCTTTTATACAATCACCTGTAATTGAAAAAGGAAAAGGTTTCCAGAAATAAAAAATTAGACTACATTAATACAAGACAGTCCTATAGCAGTTCTGAAATACTATATAGCTCAATGTAAGCATAAGCAATGAATGTTAGTTTTCTACTCCATATTATAAGTAATGCGTGTTAGTTTTCTACTCCATAATAATAATAATAATAATACTAATAATAAGAAGAAGAAGAAGAATAATCACAATAAAATATCCATGCCAATTTCTAAATACACTTCTATATAGTCTATGGTTGAAAACACATCATCTTTAGGGATGAGCAAACCCCTGGAAGTTCGGGGTCACCCGAACTTTAGGTCAAATTTCAGACCCGAAATGGGGATCTGAACTTTGGTGCACTAAAATGGCTGTAAAATGTCGTAGTAAGGGCTAAAGGGCTGCAAAATGAAGCAAAATGGGGGTATGAGCAGGACAGTTGCCCTGCAAACAAATGTGGATCTGTAAATGACATTAGAGTAGAAAAAATAAAAAATAATAATCTTGAACTAGGAGACGGAGGTCAAAGTGGAGTAGGAGGTTGAGGAGGCAGTGGACGTAGCGGTGTAGGTGGAAGCGGTGATGGAGGAGGAGGAGGTAGTCAACACTGTTTTGTTGTTTGTTTTTGTTTTATATATAAATTTTGGTTAGACCCCAAAATGTAGGGAAATGCAAAAAGAAAGTGCGCTGGAGTATAACAATGGCTGGGTACGGCCGGTATACTTGTCTACCCAGCACAAGGTATGGACAAGTCCTGTGGGATCCATGCCTGGTTCATTTTATTGAACGTGAGCTCGTCCACATTGGCTGTGGACAGGCGGCTGCGCTTGTCTGTGATTACCTCCCCCCCCCCGCCGTGCTAAACACACATACGGACAATACACTTGCTGCCAGGCAGGCCAGCACCTCCAAGGCGTAATGGGCAAGCTCAGGCCATGTGCCCAATTTGGAGACCCAGAAGTTGAATTGGGCAGACCCATCAGTCAGTACAGTACGTGTAGGCATGTGCACACGTACTGTTCCACCATGTTGCTGAAATGCTGCCTCCTGCTAAGATGTTCCATATTAGTTGGTGGTGCTGGTTGTTGTGGCGTGCTGACAAAGCTTTTCCACATTTTGGCCATGCTAACCCTCCCTGCTGAGGTGCTGACGGTGCCTCAGCTGTGTTGGCGACTTCCTCCTCCTCCTCTGCCTTCGCCTGGTGCTTCCACTTTGCCCCCACTGTCTGGTGTGAATGCCCTCAGCAGCGAGTCTACCAGCCTGCGCTTGTACTCACACATCTTCCGATCACGCTCCAGTGATGGAATTAAGGACAGCACGTTGTCCTTGTAGCTGGGATCCAGCAGTGTGGCCACCCAGCAATCAACACTGGTTAGAATGTGGGCAACTCGGCTGTCATTGCGCAGGCACTGCAGCAAGTAGTCGCTCATGTCTGCCCAGAGGCAATGACAAGCTGTCCTCTGTGGGAGGTGTATCGTCTGTGTCCTCTGTATCCCCCCAGCCATGCTCCATTGATGACCCGTGAGCTGCTTTGGGTGCCATCCTGCTGTGAACATGGTTCCTCCTCCTCATCCTGTAGAACTTTTTCCCTGGCTAGACAGTTGTGTACCTGGCCTCTGTTGGTGCAGGAATCCACCCTCCGAGCCACTTGTGAAAGACTGGCCTGATAACCGTGGAAATCTTCCTCCTGTGCCACATCCTCTTCCATCATCGCTCAAAGTGTTTTTTCAAGGAGACATAGAAGTGGGATAGTAATGCTGAGGACAGCGTCATCGGCACTGGCCATGTTGGTGGAGTACATGAAGCAGCGCAACACGGTACACACGTCCCGCATGGAGGCCCACTCGGTGGTGAAGTGGTGCTGTTCCGCAGAGCGACTCACCCGTGCATGCTGCAGCTGAAACTCCACTATTGCCTGCTTCTGCTCGCACAGTCTTTCCAGGATGTTCAAGGTGGAATTCCACCTTGTGGGTATGTCGCATATGAAGCAGTGAGCGGGAAGGCCAAAGTTATGCTGCGCCGCAGACAGCCCAGCAGCAGCAGGGTGAGAACGCCGAAAGTGTGCACAGACGGCCTGCACTTTCTGCAGCAGCTCTGAGATATCGGGGTAATTTTTCAGGAACCTCTGCACCACCAAATTCAGCACATCCGCCAGGCAAAGGATGTGTGTCAAACGGGCTAGCCCTAGAGCTGCTACGAGATTTCACCCATTATCGCACACCACCAGGCCGGACTTGAGGCTCAGCGGCACCAACCACTCATCAGTCTGTTGTTCCATGCCCGTACGAGCTGTGCGGTGTGGGTTTTTTCCCCCAAACAGATGAGTTTCAAAACAGCCTGCTGTCATTTACCACTGGCTGTGCTGAAGTTGGTGGTGAAGGTGTTACGCTGACTGGATGAGGAGGCGGAGGAGGTGGAGTAGGAGGAGGAGGCAACAGGAGGCAACGAGAAATGTCCTGCAATCCTTGGTGGTGGTAGGACATGCGCCAAACTGCTATCTGCCTCAGGCCCAGCCGCTATTGCATTTACCCAGTATGCAGTCAGCGAGATATAACGTCCCTGCCCGTGTTTACAGGTCCACGTATCGGTAGTTATGTGGACCTTGCCACAGAGGACGTTGCACAGTGCACACCTGATTTTGTCCACCAATTGGTCGTGCAGGGAAGGGATGGCTCGCCTGGAAAAGTATTGGCGGCTGGGAACCACGTGCTGTGGGACAGCTACCACCATAAGGTTATTAAAAGTCTCCATTTCCACCAGACGGAATGACAACATTTCAAAGGCCCGGAATTTTGAAATGCTGGCATTCAGGGCCTGGGATCGTGGGTGAGTAGGGGGGTACTTCCTCTTTCTCTCTAGTGTTTGGGGGATGGACAGCTGAACGCTTCCATGGGATAGTGCAGACATGCTTGTTGACGGTGGTGGTGTTGCTGCCACATCCTCTGTTTCTGGGTGGCAGGTGCCACTGTCACAACAGAGGGGAAGGAAGAGGCAGAGGCCACAGCAGAAGAGGGAGCAAGAGGAGCCTGAGATCTTTTGTGGTTTTTCAGGTGTGTACTCCACTGCAGCTCGTGCTTTGCATTTAGATGCCTGGTCATGCAGATGGTGCTCAGGTTTAGAACATTTATGCCTCGCTTCAGGCTCTGATTGAACAGCTTGCAAACCATTTGCATCTTGTCATTAGCACATTGTCTGAAGAACTGCCATGACAGAGAACTCCTTGGAGCTGGCTTTGGAGTGCTCAGTCCCTGGGTGCGGTGAGCAGTAGCAGGCATACTGGCTGGGGGACAGCCACTCTGCTTTTGCACCCTGCTCCCTCTTTTGCTGTGCGGCTGGCGCTGTGTGACCACCACCACCTCTTTCTCCGAACTGCACGCGTCACTCGCATGATCTTGATTCCATGTGAGGTCTAGGACCTGATCATCCTCCACCCACTCCTCACCCCTGCCCTCCTTGCCGGTCTGCACACTGCAGAAAGCCGCAGCAGTTGGCACCTGTGTTTCGTCATCATCATCAGAGACATACTGCGGTGGTCCTCCGATGTTCACATCCTGAAACATAAGTGGTTGGGCATCAGTGCACTCAATCTCTTCCACTTCTGGGGCAGGGCTAGGTGGATGACCCATGGAAACCCCACCAGCAGAGTCATCAAAAAGCATAGGAGACTGCTGCATCACTTGGGGCTCAGACTGCTTGGCTGATTTGCAAGGGGGTGAGGTGAAAGACATGCCCATGGGCTGCAGGTGCCAACTCTGCACTTTCAGCAGGGGACCGGGTGAGAAACAATGTGAAGGAACTGGAGGCACTGTCAGCCATCCAATCTACTACCGCCTCTACTTGTTCTGGCCTCACCATTCGTACACCGGTATTCGGGCCAACAAAATGACGCCGAATGTCCTGTCATCTACGTGCACCTGATGAAGGTGTTTCATTTGGGCGTGTAGCTGGCATAGATTGACCATGTCCTCGCCCTGCAACAGGAGCTCCACCAGTACCAGCAGCACCACGACCAGGGCCACGTCCCTTATTTGATGCTCTCCACATACTTTCAGGTCACCCACCAAACTAACAGACAGATTAACTTTATTAATTTACCTGTCACGTATGCAGTGCAGGTGTACCTCTAACCAAAAATGGGAATATGCCACCGGCCAAACGAACAGTCAGTTTAACTATATGAATTTCCCTGTTACATATGCAGTACAGGTGTATCTCTTAGCAAAATTGGAAATATGTCACCAACCGGACTAACAGACGGATTAACTATATTAATTTCCCTGTCACGTATGCAGTACAGGTGTACCTCCTAGCAAATTTGGAAATATGTCACCAACCGGACTAACAGACGGATTAACTATATTAATTTCCCTGTCACGTATGCAGTACTGATGTACTGCTTAGCAAAATTGGAAATATGTCACCAACCGGACTAACAGATGGATTAACTATATTAATTTCCCTGTCAGGTATGCAGTACAGGTGTATGTCTTAGCAAAAATGTGAATATGTATCCCACAGGATTAACTATTATATTTTTGTGTCAAGTGCATGAAAATGGTGCATTGCACCCACAAAAAAATCACTATAGGTCACCCACAGAATTAACAGCCAGATTACTTATTATATTCCTGTGTCAGGGGTAATCACTATATACTGTATACTGTAGGTCACCCACAGAATAAATAGTCAGATTCCTAACACTTAGTGTTGATCCAGAGAAAGACTAAAACAACCTCTATGATCAGTTTTTAACAGTTCTCATATATAAAGTAAAAAATAAATCAATAAATCTAATGTCACTTTCACATGCTCTCTTAAAGACCTAGTACAGGGGTTACAAGACCCCCTCAGTATGACCATGGGGAGAAGGATTGTGTAGCAAACAGTGGAAAAGGCAACTTCTGTTGTGTAGCTTTTAAATGCTCATAATAGCAACAACATTAGGAGAGATGATAGTGGTTTTGAAGTTGTCTTGCACCTTCCTGAATTATGTGGATCCGCTGGATTGCTATGGATTTGGCTTTGGGCTAAAACAGGGAGTGGAGTCTGAGGAATTCCCTGGCATTCACCCTTTAGCAATAGTTACAAGAAGTTTAAGAGTCAGCGCATGCAGGTGTGTCTGCAGTAGTGGGACCAGGGCAGTGGTGGCAGGAAAGAGGAGGCCACAAACATAAGTGTGAGAGAGTAGAACAGGAAACCATGGGTCAGCCATAGGAGCGGGACAATGGGTAAAGAAGCCATTAGATAAAGGCTGAGCTATGACAGAAAGCTTTATAGCTGGTAGGTAACACGGTATATAACACACTTCCACCCTCTACCAGGGTCTTCATCAGGTATATTGCATAAAGCTCTTTGGGAGCTATGGGAAAAGGTGAGTATTCTCAGCTCTTTCCATACCACCAGGAAGTTTACTGTGGAAGCAATTAATCATTTTTGAGTATCATACCTTTGCACTGTACAGTAACCACTTGTGGAAGATCAACTGTAGTGCTTTCCATATCCATGAAATCTTTAGCAGCTTGGGCTTTATGAAAAATAAGAAATACGGCAGACAGGTTAGATTCTATTATATTGCAAAAAATTATGTTCTGGAAAAAATTAGATAATTCCGCAAAATAAAATATAACATATAAGATATAGAATTGTTTGAGCTATGGCATTGTAATGTGATTACATTATTTTCTCTTGTCAGGTTAAAAGGGGTTGTGTAGCCAGTACATATTAATGACCTATTCTCAGAATAGTTCATGAATATCTGATCAGTGGGGTCTGACTCCTGGCACCCCGCCAATGAGGAAGCAGGACGCCGTACATTGTATAGTGACTGTGCTTGGTATTGCAGCTCAGCCCCATTCACTAGAATGGGACAGAAAAATCCTAGGCCGCGTGACCTATGAACGTGACATCACATGGCTTAGGACGAGGTTGAAGCGCTCACACAGTGCCGTGGCCTCTTCATACAGCTGACAGGCGGGGGCGGCAGGAGTCAGTCCACCCACCGATGTGAAATTGATGACCTATCATGAGGAAAGGTCATCAATATCAAAAACCCTTTTTGCTGTGCGCGTTCTACTCAATAGGGCCAGGCGATGAGTTAGTCAAAAATCTGCTGAGTCTCAGTTATGTTCAAATATATGACTTCTGACATACAAGCCATCTGTGTATCAAAGTGGCTAATGAGGCTAGGTTCACACTATTATTTACCGTCTCCAGCAGGAAGTAGCCTGCCAGAGATGTCTGGATCCAGCAGTGCTGGAAGCTACCAGAGACACGCCGGGCCCAAAATGGGGACCAGTGGAGATCCAGCTGCAATCCAGCAAACATGCCAAGAATTGGCTGGACGAAAACCGCTGGGTGCGTTCTACTCAATAGGGCCGGGCGATGAGTTTGCTTCCAGCAATGCTGGAATACAGCGAGATCCGGCAGGCTGTTCCCTGCTGGAACAGCCTGCCAGATCTAATAACAGCAGTGTGAAACAGGCCTAAGCAGCTTTGGAAATCAACAGCTGATTGGCCTGTCATGAGACCTCTTATTTTCTTTTTGTGAACGAGTGCGATTGGTCAATCTCATGTACTAAAGATGGAGACTAGAGAGACATATCCCTTAGGCTCGTTCGGTTATACGTAAGTACAATTTCCAGATTAACAGCTCAAGAGCAAACTAAAAAGGTAACATCTAACTGAAAAGTATAGTAATTGTAATTAAATTTATGATAACTGCAACATAGTGAAATATGTTTTACATTATTATATAATAATAGAAGTAATTAAAGTGTTACATTCCTAGTGGTTATAAATAGCTTATTGCGAGAATGACTTACCATGACTTCTAGCTGCTAAGTTTGCCAGAAATAAGACCAACAGGAGTGTTGAGCCGCATCTAATGATCCCCAATAAATGCATCTTTAAGAAACCTAAAACATGTTTAATATTAGCCTTGAAAAAACACAGAATACCAAAACTGCAACACACAAACTTGTATGCAGGACAGAAAATGAAGTCTATACCTGCTATGGGCAGGTGAAGATTTGTGCTAGGATCTACTCAGTATGGAAATGCCATAAATGTGGACATAACCTGGTGTTTGGGTACACTGCAGGATTCAAGAAAGAAAAACTACCATTTGGCTTTTGCAGCAGAGATTTTTATGGTTTCATTTATAGGTGCCATGTTGCTTTTGAACAGCCTCTGGGGTACCAGTGCAGCAAATTGTCTGAGAACTATGGGGGTCATTTATTAAGAAATATACAACACTTTTTTGACATCTTTAACACACAGATTTTGTCGTAAAGGGGTTTCGCAGCAAAATCTGCGACTTTTTCCTGCTCATGCCACTTTTCCGAGGTGGTGGAAAAAAGGGGGCGTGGTGTGGGCGGGGAAGGGGGCCGGCTGGCCCATCTCATTTACCATTTTCTATGCCAGTTTATGGCGAGGAAACTGGTTTTAAACTATGCCAGCAAGGGAGCTGGCATAGTTTAAACCATGTCGCACGGCCAATCGTCAAAGTTGTATAGAGGCCTGCGCCTCTGCATAACTTTGGCATATCTGTCTCCCATGCATCCCAGGCGTATAAAACGCCGGTCTTAAAGAGGACCTTTCACCTCTCCTGACATGCCTGTTTTAATAGCTTCATGCATTCCCCATTTAATTACAATTCTGGATCATCTATTCTTATGGCTCTATGTTGTGCCATTCCTTTATTATTTGCACTAGAAGTTATAAATGAATTGCTATTTGCCTTTAGTAAGGGAACAGAGGGGAGGTAACCAGTTGGGGGTGTGTATCTGCAGAGTCTGAACATGGCAGTTGACATTTTTGATTGCTTGATATTATACTTTTTGTTGGCAAGGTGACCAAAGAAAGGATGTTTTGCCACTGTTTTTATTTTTTTTACTGCATTTATCTGACGGTGATACCTAATACAGTGGTGAAGATAAGTATTTGATACACTGGTGATTTTGCAAGTTTTATCAACCTACAAAGAATGGAAAGGTCTGTAATTTTTATCATAGGTACACTTCGACTGTGGGAGACAGAATCTACAAAAAAGCCAGAAAATCGCATTATAAGATTTTTAAATAATTAATTTGCATTTTATTGCTAGGAATACGTATTTGATCACCTACCAACCAGCAAGAATTCTGGCTCTAACAGACTGGTTAGTTTTTTTCTTTAACCCCTTAAGGACCCTGCCATTTTTCACCTAAGGACCAGGCCATTTTTAGCAAATCTGACATGTCTCACTTTATGTGGTGATAACTTTAGAACGCTTTTACTTATCCAGGCCATTCTGAGATTGTTTTCTCGTCACATATTGTACTTCATGACAGTGGTAAATTTGAGTCAAAATATTTCATTCTTATTTATAAAAAAAAAAAAAAAATTTACCAAAAATTTAGAAAAATTTGCAAATTTCCAAATGTCAATTTCTCTACTTTTAAAATACATAGTAATGCCTCCAAAATAGTTATGACTTTACATTCCCCATGTGTCTACTTCAGGTTTGGATCACTTTGAAAATTACATTTTATTTTTTTGGGACGTTAGAAGGCTTAGAAATTTAGAAGCAAATCTTGAAATTTTTCACAAAATTTCCAAAACCCACTTTTTAAGGACCAGTTCAGGTTTGAAGTCATTTTGTGAGGCTTCCATCATAGAAACCACCCAAAAATGACCCCATTTTAGAAACTACACCCCTCAAGGTATTCAAAACTGATTTTACAAACATTATTAACCCTTTAGGTGTTCCACAAGAATTAAAGGAAAATGTAGACAAAATTTCAGAATTTCACTTTTTTGACAGATTTTCCATATGAATCATTTTATTCTGAGAATAAAGCAAGGGTTAACTGCCAAACAAAACTCAGTAATTATTACTCTGATTCTGTAGTTTACAGAAATGCCCCATTTGTCATCGTAAACTGCTGTACAGGCACACGGCAGGGCGCAGAAGGAAAGGAATGCCAGGGCAGATTTCACTGGAAAAAGTTTAAGTTGCCATGTCACATTTGATGCACCCCTAGAGTAGGAAACTCCAAAAAACTGACCCCATTTTGGAAACTACGAGATAAGTTGGCAGTTTTGTTAGTGCTATTTTAGGGTACATATGATTTTTGGTAGCTCTATATTACACTTTTTGTGAGGCAAGGTAACAAAAACTAGCAGTTTTGGCATTGTTTTTATTTTTTGTTATTTACAACATTCATCTGACAGGTTAGATCGTGTGATATTTTTATAGAGCAGGTCGTTACGGATGCGGCAATATCTAATATGTATATTTTTTTTTATTTATTTAAGTTTTACACAATATTTTTGAAGCACAAAAAAAAAAAAATCACATTTTAGTGTCTCCATAGTCAGAGAGCTGTAGTTTTTTTATTGTTTGGGCGATTGTCTCGGGTAGGGGCTCATTTTTTGCGGGATGAGATGACGGTTAGATTGGTACTATTTTTGGGGGCATACGCTTTTTTGATCGCATGGTATTACATTTTTTGTGATGAAATGTGACAAAAAATGACTTTTTTTTTTAGACAGTTTTTTATTTTTTACGGTGTTGACCGGGCGGGCTGGATCATGTGATATTTTAATAAAGCAGGTTTTTACGGATGTGGCGATACCTAATATGTATATATTTTTTTTTTCTATTTTTTAGTTTATAGTTTCTTTATGGGGAAGGGGCTTTTTTTTATTGAAACTTTATTTATTTATTTATTTTTTGTTAAAACACCTTTATTTAACTTTTTTTTTTAACATTTCACTTATGTCCCAGTAAGGGACTTTAATATTTCAAGGTCTGATCCCTGATTGAATGCAGCACAATACATCTGTATAGTGCTGCATTCAACTGTGACGTGTGAGACGCTGACCGTTGCCTAGGAGACCCAGCGCTGTGGCTGGGTCTCCTGGGCTTTCGTAGATGGGAGTCCCTATGCCTCTGGGCAAGGCATCGGGGCTTCCATATCAACCATCGGGCCCCCCCCCCCCCCCGCCTCACGGGGACCCGATGGCTTTAACAGCTGCCACAATTACCTTGTATGCCACGGTCAGCGTGACCGCGGCATACAAGGGGTTAATCTGCCGGCATCTGTGTAATCACCGGTGCTGGCGGATACAGCAGAGGCCCGGCTGTTAGTATCAGCCGGGCCCCTGCTGCAGATTGCGGCAGCAGGCAGCAGCAGCACCTTAACCCTAGGACGAGAATGCTCGTCCTAGGGCGTTAAGTAACGCCATATTAGGACGAGCATTCTCGTCCTAGGTCGTTAAGGTGTTAAGAAGCCCTCCTACTCTGTACCTGTATTAACTGCACCTGTTTGAACTCATTACCTGTATAAAAGACACCTGTCCACAACACTCAATCAATCACACTACAAGTTCTCCACCATGGCCAAGCCCAAAGAGCTGTCTAAGGACACTAGGAGCAAAATTGTAGACCTGCACAAGGCTGGCATTGGCTATAGGACACTAGGCAATCAGCTTGGTGAGAAGGCAACAACGGTTGGCGCAATTATTAGAAAATGGAAGAAACACCAAGTCTTCCACAGTCTGGGGCTCCATGCAAGATCTCGCCTCGTGGGTTAAAGATGATTCTGAGAAAGGTCAGGAATCAGATGAGAACTACATGGGAGGACCTTGTCAATGATCTGAAGAGAGCTGGAACCACAGTCTCAAAGATTACCATTAATAATACACTACGCCATCATGTAATAAAATCCTGCAGGGCACACAAGGTCCCCCTGCTTACGCCAGCACATCTCTAGGCCCGTTTGAAGTTCACCAATGGATGATCCAGAGGAGGCATGGGAGAAGGTCATGTGGTCAGATAAGACCAAAATAGAATGTTTTGGTATCAATTCTACATGTCGTGTTTGAAGGAAGAAGAAGGATGAGTACAACCCCAAGAACACCATCCCAACCGTGAAGCATAGGGGTGGAAACATCATACTTTGGGGGTGCTTTTCTGCAAAGGGAACAAGACAACTGCACTGTATTGAAGGGAGGATGGATGGAGCCATGTATTGCGTGATTTTTGCCAACAACCTCCTTCCCTCAGTAAGAGCGTTGAAGATGGGTCATGGCTTGATCTTTCAGCATGACAGTGACGCAAAACACACAGCCTGGACAACTAAGGAGTGGCTACGTAAGAAGCATTTCAAGGTCCTGGAGTGGCCTAGCCAGTCTCCAGACTTGAACCCAATCGAAAATCTTGTGACAGCCCCAAAACCTGAAAGATCTGGAGAAGATCTGTATGTAGGAGTGAGACAAAATCCCTGCTGCAGTGTGTGCAAACTTGGTCAAGAACTACAGGAAAATGCTGACCTCTGTAATTGCAAAGAAAGGTTTCTGTACCACATATTAAGTTCTGTTTTTCTATTGTATCAAATACGTATTTCCAGCAATAAAATGCAAATTAATTATTAAAAAATCATACAATGTGCTTCTCTTGATTTTTTAGATTCTGTCTCTCACAGTTGAAGTGTACCTATGATAAAAATTACAGATCTCTCCATTCTTTGTAAGCAAGAAAACTTGCAAAAACGCCAATGTATCAAATACTTATTTTCCCTACTATATGTCTTATTTCTTTTAATTAAAAAAGGCTTGATGAGGGTAAAGGGGCTTTTTTTTTACTAGAATCTTTATTTATTTATTTTTGTCCCACTATGAGACTTCAACTTTTGGTGGTCTGATCCCTGTTTCAATGCAGTAAATGTAATGTACAGTACTGCATGGAAACTGTCAGTTTCACACTGACAGTTGCCTAGGAGACCCAGCCTGGAACTGGACTTCATAGGCTTTTATACAAGACAGACTCAGAGGCCTTTGCAAATCCAGGGGTTGCTATGGCAGCCATCAGCCCCCGTCATCTTAATACGGGGGGCCGATGTAGACACAGAGGGAGCACCCTCACTCTGCATACCTCCTTTATCATGTAGTCAGCACTGACAACATATAAGTGGTTAATCCTCCTGCATAAGTGTTTTCAGCTATGGTGTTGGATACAGAGGGGCCCCTGAACTGATTGCAAAACGCCAATGGGCGTGCACAGCTCATTAGGTCAATTTATGGGAAGACACTTCCAGCTGTGATGTAATAATATGTCAAATGACAGGAAGGGGTTGATAGTCCAGACATTTTCAGATGTGGCAATACTTTATTTTTTATTATTTTTTAAAGTTTATTTTTAAATGAAAAATTGTGAAAGGGGGTAATATGATTTTTTTTATATTTTTATATTAAAAAAAAACTTTACATAATAACTTTTAACCCCCTTAGGGGTCTAGCACCTGGGATCTTCTGATCTCTTGTCCCACAGACCATAATACACTTAATATACAGTTTTACAGGCAGTTTACCATGACAGGCATAGGAAACTTCAGCAGGCCCCAGACTGTTATCGTAACCAATAAGAGTCCAGCAATTTCACTGCAGAGGCTCTGATCAGAAGGCAGGAGGAGCTCCCTCCCTCTGCCCAGCTCCACAGATGCAACCATCTGAGGGGTTAAATGAAAGGGATTATACAGCTGGAACATGCTCAGCCTGCTCCATACAGGGGTTAATAAGCATTTTTATAATTCGATTCATTAGTGGTGACCACTGGCTGCCAAAGTATTAGCAAATAAAGGGCATGCTTCCATTGTGTTGACTTTTCCGTTAATTCCTTCCGTTAAAGAAACAGAAAAACACAATTCTGCTTCTGTTAAATATTGATCATACATTAATTATAAGGTTTAAAAAAAAAAAAAAAAAAAAAAAAAAAAAAAAAAAAGATTTATTTGTTCTTATATGTGTTATTTTTAGCGGAAAGAAAAGTCCTTCATAACTGATGCTCATAAAAGGGGTTATCCCAGGAAAAGTATCACTATGTGATGAATAGGGAATTTCAAATGCGGTATTTTTGCATTATACATGCAAGAAAAATATTATTAGTTTTTTGTGCACATTATATTTTCCATTCTGGCAGCTCTGAGCGAGGGTCTATTTTCTATGTAGGGGAGGAAGACAGGAGAAGGGGTCATTAAGAGGTGACTGTAATGTATTCCTGGGGAAGCAGGTGTCTGATTGTCACATATCTGATTCACACGACTGTGCTTGATCCGAGAAACACAGTCCATGTGTCTGCCGCATCTCCAAGACCGACCGTAGCTCCCCTGACCTCAACTGGCTACATCATAGTGCTCACATGATGTGCGTAGAGTACACTACAATAGACCTGTGATTAGATAGGCATTGACTGTATCATAAATCAGTATGATACAGTCAGTTCTGGTCAGGGGAGCTGTGGTCGGTCCGGGAGATGCACCTGGCACAAGGACCATGTTTCCTGGACCAAGCACAGTTGTGTGAATGAGCCCACTCACAGAAACTATAGAGACCATACCTTCAAAGAGGTGAGTAGAAAAAAACAAAGGGTAGAGTTAAAATAATGATGAACATTATTCCAGATACTTGTTTTTAATTTGTGGGATAACAACAAATAACAAAAGAGACTATACCAACACATTGATTCCCCAGACTCTCCAGTCCTTCCCACCAGGTATGGTTTACTTGGCTGCAGAAATGAGTTGCCTGTAAAGCCATGTCACAGCTGGAGCCAGCTGGCCTCAGAGGCATGCAGTACTAGACCACTGTGGCCAGTGAATAGCTGTAGTGGTCCCGTGAGGTGTATGTTGCAGCCAAGCTACAATGCCTGGCAGAGGTAGTTAAGGTCTTTTGTTATTTCATCACAATTCCTCCCTTTGGGCATATTTTTTGTTATTTTGGATGAACAGCTTTAAAGAATTCCCAACCCAAGTGATGGCATAATGCTAGGTTGGGGTATCACTTTGCAAAGGGGACCCACCCTTCATTGTTAGGATCAGTAGGTGTCCCAACAATTATAAAATAATGACATACCCTAGTGATAGACCATTACTTTTTATAACAGGAATACCCCTTTAACCCATTTATGACCTGCAGTAGAGACATCTGTTGCAGGTCACTGTAGCTGAAGTGTTCTGTTGCATATATCCTTCAGGATGATCCTGTAGGAACACGCACAACATTGACAGTAGCATGGCTACAATACACAGTCAATCACTGCAGCTTCCAGGATTGAAATAACCACCAGTCCCAGGATACAAAGGAAGATCTAGGTCTGCCTCATGCATTTACCTATGGGACACACTAATAACTAACTAATAATAAAAATTTGGTAAAAATTAATAAGGAACTAAAAATAAAAATAGCTATATTGGATACTGCTGTATACTTTAATTTCTGTTGCAAACAAAAATTTAAAAATTGTCTTAGGTGAATTTAAATATTCAATTTAAGAGGTCTCCTACATGGGTAACAGACGCAGGGTAACAACCATTAGTTTCTAAATTGGTCCTGCAGTAGTTTTTCAGTTCAATTAATGAGGATCAAGATGAACATGATACTTTAGGTCTGTAAATTATGATGTAATCTTATAGAATAATATGCTCACAAATTGCAGCATAATAAACAGTACACACATATCACAATGCATATTACTTATTCCTGGTTAAGTATAGCAGAACATGTCATCTTTCTTTAAATATATTCTTATAAACTTACTGTATGCTCTGGAGTTTTTAGATCACATACAATCCCAGTGTTTGATTACCTCTTTTCTTGAGGGATACTTTCTGTTCCTCGGGACTTAGTCACCACGGCATTCTCAAAGAGCAATGCTGTCTCTTTTTTTTCTAAGTGAAATTAAAAACAAAAATGACCTCTGAAGGCAACTGCATTATTTATACATGGGAGTGACTTTGTGCTAGAAACAAGAAATGTGTCTGTTACAGTAAAACCATATGTAAACAAGCTGATGTTGAAACCCATATTGACCGTAATGGCCTACTCAAACAAAGTAAATTTCTCACTAATACTTCCTTCTAATTTCAGCTGAAAGGCAGAAATCATTAACCCCTTTAGTACCAAGCCACTTTTCACCTTAAATCCCAGGCCGATTTTTGCAAATCTGACATGTCACTTTTTATGATAATAACTTTGGAAAGCTTTTTCTTATCCAAGCCATTCTGAAACTGTTTTCTCGTGACACATTGTACTTCATGTTAGTGATAAATTTGAGTCAATATGTTTTACCTTTATTTATTTAACAAAAAATTGAAAAAAATTGAAAAAAAATCACTATTTTCTAAATATGAATTTCTCTGCTTTTATGGCAGATAGTGATACCTCATAAAATAGTAATTACTTTACATTTTCCATGACTAGTTCATGTTTGAATCATTTTGTAAATGTCATTTATTATTTTTAGGACGTTAGAAGGCTTAGAATTTTAGAAGCAATTTTTAAAAATTTTAAGAACATTTTCCAAACCATTATTTAAAGCTTACGTAATGGAAACCATCCATAAATGTCCCCATTTTAGAAACTACACCTTGCAAATTATTCAAAACTAATGTTACAAACTTGTTAACCCTGGAGGTGTTCCACAAGAATTAAAGGAAAATGGAGGTGAAATTTCAAAATTAAATTTTTTTATAGATTTTTTTTTCTTGGAACACAGCAAGGGTTAACAGCAAAATTAACCTCAATATACATTACTCTGATTCTACAGTTTACAGAAATACCCCATATGTGGTTGTAAACTGCTGTAGGGGCACAAGGCAGTGGTCAGAAGGAAAGCAGCGCCATATGGTTTTTGGAGATCAATTTTGCTAGAATAGTTTTTGTATTTGAAGAGACCCTGACATACCCCTACAGTGGAAACCCTCAAAAAGTGACCCCATTTTGGAAACTACACCCCCTCAAAGGATATATTAAGGGGTGCACTGAGCAGTTTGACCCCATAAGCATTCTAGGGAATTAAGAAACACTTGGCTGTGAAAATGTCATTTCTTCAAATAAAATGTTTCTTTAGCCCCAAATTTTTCACAAGGGTTAACAGGAGAAAAAGCATTCCATAATTTGTTACCCATTTTCTCCTGAATATGGCAACACCTCATATGTGGTGAACTGCTGTGGGGGTACATGGCAGGGCTCATAAAGGAAGAAGCGCCATATGGCTTTTGCAGCGCAGATTTTGATGGATTAGTTTTTATTTTTTGAGTGATTGTCTTATGTGGGGGTTCATTTTTTGCTGGATGAGGTGAGTTTTCATTGGTACCATTTTGGGGTACATATGACCTTTTGATAACTCGATATTATGCATGTTTTAAGGTGAGGTGACAAAAAAATGACTGTTCTGGCATAGCTTTATTTTTACAAGCATTCACCTAATAGAGTATATCATGTGAAATTTTTATAGAGCAGGTTATTACGGATGCGGCAATACCTAATATGTCTATTATTTTTACTTTTGGTAAGTTTTACACGGTAAAAGCATTTTTGAACAGAATAAAATCTTGGTTTTGTAGGGGTTCAATTTTTTGTGGAATGAGATGATGGTTTAATTGGTACCATTTTGGGGTACTTACAACTTTTTGATCACTTGGTATTACACTTTTTGTGAGGCAAGGTGATCATAAAATGGCTGTTTTGGCATGCTTTTCGTTTGCTTTATTTTACGGCGTTCACCTGACAGGGTGAATACCATGTGATATTTTTATACAGCCGGTCGATACAGATGCGGCAATACCTAATATGTCTACTTTTTTTTCTTAACAATTTTTTTATTACTTAATTATGGGAAAAGGGCACTTTTTTTTTTACTTGAAACTTTTTTTTTTTAGCATGTAAATCACTTTTTTTAACTTTTGTTTTTACCTTATTTTTTGTCCCACTATGGTACTTCAAGATTTGGGGGTCTGATCCCCTCTACAATGCATTACAATACATCTGCATTGTAATGCATTGGCTGTAAGTGTATTACACAGTGTAATACACTTACAGCCTGCTTGCCTGTAAGACCCAGGGGGTAAGACACAGGCTTACATGGAAGGCAACATGATGCCTATGGAAGGCATCGGGCTGCCTTCCCAACCATCAAGTCCCCTTCAAAGCAGCGCTGGGACCCAATGTGGACACAGACATTGCACATGCGGTGGTCAACACTGACCATGGCACAGGTAGGGTTAATGCTCCTACAGCAGGCGCACGGCAAACAGGAACAGCTGGACCCCTGCTGCTGATCGAGCGGGCTCAGCTCCTGCCCGATCACCACACCATAGCTGTACAGTGCTGGGATTTAAGTCACAGACCTACGGGTTAAAGGGGTTTTCCAGGATTAGAGTACTGATGACTAAAGGTTGTATTAGACAGCCTTTTTCTGTCACACAATACTTCCTTCCTGGCAATCACCTGCTCGCTAGCAGAGGAGACCGCTGCTATTACATACAGCAATCTACTCCTCACTATGGAGAGGAGCGATCATTATGCCATGGCTGTTCCCTATACTGAATCATTGCTTGCAGGCAGCTGATTGTGATTAGACAGCATGATCTGCTGCCTACATATGATAATTTTTAAACATGTCAAAAGATTTGGATTGCCCGACGATAGAGCATTTGCTCATTAATCGGGTATTCAACAGCAGTATTACACTTCATGATAGTGGTAAATTTGAGTCGATATATTACTCCTTTATTTAAAAAAAATCCCAAATTTACCAAATATTTGGAAAAATTCACAATTTTCTAAATTTGAATTTCTCTTCTTTTAAGACAGATAGTAATTGCTCATAAAATAGTTATCAGTCATTATTCCCCATATGTCTACTTTATGTAGGCATCATTTTGTAAATGTCATTTTACTTTTTTAGGACGTTAGAAAGCTTAGAAGTTTAGAAGCCATTTTTCAAATTTTCAACCAAATTTCCAAAACCATTTTTTTAAGCACCAGTTCAGTTATAAAGTGATTTTGAGGAGCTTACATAATGGAAACCACCCATGAATGACCCCATTTTAGAAACTACACCCCTCAAATTATTTAAAACTGATGTTACAAACTTTGTTAACCTTTTAGGTGTTCCACAGGAATTAAAGGAAAATGGAGACGAAATTTAAAAATTTTATTTTTTTAGCAGATTTTTCATGTTAAGCAATTTTTTGCAACACAGCAAGGGGTGTATGGGTTTGTGGCAGTGGTCAGAAGGAAAGGAGCGCCATACAGATTTTTGAGGTAGATTTTGCTAGAATGGTTTTTAGGCACCATTTTGTAATTGAGAGACCCTGACGTACCCCTACATTGGAAATCCTCAAAAAGTGACTCCATTTTGGAAACTACACCCTTCAAAGAATATATTAAGGGGGGTACTGACCACTTGGACCCCCTAAGCATTTTACGGAATTTGGAAACACTTGGCGGTGAAAATGAAAAGTTTCATTTCTTCAAATAAAATGTTGCTTTAGCCCCAAATTTTTTCATTTTCACAAGGGCTAACAGGAGAAAAGCACCCCATAATTTGTTACCCATTTTCTCCTGAATACGGCAACACCCCATATGTGGCGGTAAACTGCTGTGGGGGCACATGGCAGGACTCAGAACAGAAGGAGCGCCATATGGATTTTGCAGACCAGATTTTGATGGATTGGTTTGCGGGAGCCACTGATTTTTTTTTTTTTTTTTTTAGTTATTGTCTTATGTGGGGGCTCATTTTTTGTGGGATGAGGTGATGTTTTCATTGGTACCATTTTGGGGTACATAAGACTTTTTGAGCGCTTGGTATTACACTTTTTGTGAGTCAAGGTGAAAAAAATAGCCGTTTTGACATCGTCTTTTTAAATTTATTTTTTACAGCATTCACCTGAGGGAAAATATAATGTGATATTTTTATAGAGCAGGTTGTTACGGATGTGGTGATACCCAATATGTGTATCATTTTCATTTTTGTTAAGTTTTACACATTAGATGCATTTTTGAACAGTATAAAATCTTTTTTTTTTGTGTTGCTATTTTCTGAGAGCCATTTTTTTTAAATTTTTTTAGCCAATTGTCTTACGTAGGGTTTCATTTTTTGTGGGACGAGATGACGGTTTGATTGGTACCATTTTGGGGTAAATACGCCTTTTTAATCGCCTGCTATTACACTTTTTGTGAGGCAAGGTGACAAAAAATGGCTGTTTTGGCATAGTTTTTTTATTTAATTTTTTTACAGTTTTCACCTGAGGGGGAATATAATGTGATATTTTTATAGAGCAGGTTGTTAAGGACGTGGCAATACCCAATATGTGTATCATTTTTATTTTTGTTAAGTTTTACACATTAGATGCATTTTTGAACAGTATAAAATCTTTTTTTTGGGTTGCCATTTTCTGAGAGCCATATTTTTTTTATTTTTTGGGTGACTGTCTTAGGTAGGGTCTCATTTTTTGCAGGACGAGATGGTGGTTTGATTGGTACCATTTTGGGGTAAATACGCCTTTTTGATCGCCTGCTATTACACTTTTTGTGAGGCAAGGTGACAAAAAAAATGGCTATTTTGGCATAGTTTTTAAAAAAAAATAAAAATTCTGCGTTCACCCGGTGGGGTGAATCATGTGATACTTTTATAGAGCCGGTTGATACGGATACGGCGATACCTAATATGTGGACTTTTTTACTTTCTTTTTACACTTTTTTTAATTTATCAAGTCCCATTTGGATCTTGAAGATCCAGTGGGCCTGATGGCTATACAGTGCATTGCAATAGTCATCTATTGCAATGCACTGTATCAGGGCTGTACTTACACTAAGGCTGATCAGACCCTGAGGGTCTAATCAGCCTTAGGTACATGGCAGCCAGGATGCTTTTGTAAAACATCCGGTTGCAATAGTAACCGTCAAGCCGCTGCCATTGCAGCAGCGGCGGCCCGATTGCAGAGAGAGGGAGCTCCCTCCCTCTCAACCCCATGGATGCCGTGGGCGGCTACTGACTGCAGCATCCATGGGGTTACACAGCTGAAATCGGTGCCAGCACCGATTTCAGCTGTAGCAGCAGAGTGTGTAATTACAGCTCACACTCTCTGCAGATGGCAGCGGCTCCGATCGTGAGCTGCTGCCATCACAAGACAGAGCGCAGCAGGGGGGGGCAACGGAGGCATGTGGAGGGGCAACGGAGGCATGGGGGGCAACTGAGGCATGTGGGGGGATCACTTACCCCCGGGGGCACAGTAATTTATGCCAGCTTTCAGGTTGTGATCTCCATCATGGAGATCACAGCCTGAAACTGGCTTTTTTTCTCAATGGTGTGATTGGTTAGTCTGCAGAGACTAACCAATTGGAGCACTTGCCGGCAAGGGACCACTCTGATTGGACCCTTGCCGGCTGCCCCGGTGTCTCTGCTCTCCGGGAGAGCGGAGACTCCGGGGCTGTGACACTTTATAGTGTCACAGCCCCGGTAAACATTTTGGACGTCACTGTGCATCCAAATGCAGTAAATTACTTGCAATTTGGACGTACAGTTACGTCCAAATGCGCGAAGGGGTTAAACAGTATAACACTTGACTAATGGAGAAGTCATTCTATTACACCTTGCTGCACTAATTAGGGTTAAATAGCATTCTAATACGACAGATTTTAGGTTGTTCACATTCTTTTATATATAAGAGAGAAAGCACCATGTCCAGATGGATTACAATGAAGAATTATTAAAGGACTCAGTTCAGTTATTGCTGTGCCCCTCTTCATAATTTATTAGATTCTCTATTCTCTCTGGACTGGTATAGTGCCAAGCGACTGGTGCAAGGGAAATGTGATGCCCATATTCAAAAAGGGCTCTCGGCTTTCCCCAGGTAATTATACGAGTAAGCTTATGGTTTATTGTGGGAAAATGTTTTAAGCACTCTTAAGGGACTATATACAGAAGTATGTAACTGTAAATAATATCATGATAGCCAGTATGGGTTTACTAAGGACAGAAGTTGCCATACTAACCTAATTTGTTTTTATGAGGAGGTGGCTGGACAGAGGGGCGGCTGTGGATGGGATGTAGTGTTCTTGGATTTTTCAAAGGCATTTGATACTGTCCCTAATAGATGTTTAATAGTTAAAATAAAGTCTATAGGCTTAAAAAACTATAGTTCGCAATTGAATTGAAAACTGGCTGGAGGACTGTGTACAGGGAGTTGTGGTCTATGATTCCCATTAAGTATGGTCCTGGGTTGGGCATCGACTTGGCAAATGAAGTTTCAATGTAGATAAATGTAAAGTTATGCATCTGGGTAGTAATGCATCATATGTCCTAGGGGATGTAACACTGGGAGAGTCACTTATAGGGCAGAATTTGGGTATACTTTTAGATCATAGACTAAATAACAAAATACAATGTCAATCAGATGCCTCTAAGGCTAAAAGGATATTAAAATAGGCATGGACTCATGGGACAGGAATATAACATAAGCACTTTACAAAGTTTTGGTGCAGCCTCATCTGGAATATGCAGTTCAGTTTTTGGATCCAGTACATAGAAAGGATGCATTGGAGCTAGAAAAAGTACAAAGGAGAGCAACTAAACTGATAAGAGACATGGAGGGTCTTGGTTATGAGGAATAACGTCTAAGGTGAAACATAATTAACCTATACAAATATATAAAATACATCACTGGGGGAGAATTAGAAACTGGATCGCACATCCCCATTATATGCTTACACTAATGCCTCTTGTATAGCATGCAGTGCAGGGGGTAGTGCATTAAAAATTGCGCTGAGAAGCGATTAAAATTTTGCTGAGAAACAGTTATAGATCAAAAGCATATTATGGGGATGTGCGATCCAGTTTCTATTTCTCCCCCTGTGATACAAACATATAAATACAAAAAATACAGTGAAAATCTTTTCCATGTAAAATTCCCTCAAAATACAAGGGGGCACTGCCTCCGACTGGAGAAGAAAGAGCTCAATCTCTAGAGGTGTCAAGGCTTCTTTTCTATGAGAACTGTAAATCTGTGGAATAGTCTGCCTCCAGACGTGGTCCCACAGGGACGGTGAACAGCTCTTAAAATTCTTACAATTAAATAACATTAGTGCTTATGTAAATGAGTAGAAGTCTGGGTCTCACTCCTCTTTTCTAAAATTCACATCCCTACCTATCCATCGGTGAGTGTGCTATGCAAGGAATTCACTTATTTCATTCTAGGGACTGGTCGGAGCTCAGCACTTAGACCCCCACCAAGCAAAACTTTTGATATGTCTCTATGACGTATCAAAAGTTTCTTGAAATCTCAGTGACCATTTAAAAAATTTCTGATGGTACATTCCTTCTAAACTTAAAAAAGGAGTCGTAAATCTTAATTTTCCTTTTTGAATAAAAATATACTTCCTCAAAATATTACACAATAATTTCATTAAAATGTGACTGAAACAAAGTTGATGTCTATGCATTTTATTTAAACAGTTCAGCATTCAGAATACTATAGGAGTCTGCTATATTATTAGAGAAATGCATAGCTTAACCCCTTAGTGCCCTAGCCAGTTTATGCCTTCAAGACCTGAGCAATTATAAAGATGTTAACTTTGCTGTAGTTGGCATTATAAACATACATAGAAACACGTTTAAAGGGGTTGTGCAGAATTGGAAAAGCATGGCAGCTTTTTTCTAGGAACATATCTGGGTATTTAAAAGGGTATTATGTGGTGTTATGCACTTTTAGAGACAAGTTTAAACAAGCTGTGCATAAACCAATAGTACCGTACATGTATATATAAGAAACTTTGTAATGTATCTTATCAGTGAAAAATGTCTATTTGACCACTTATCAGGCCTCCCATCCTCCTCCCACTCCCAAACTGTTTACTTATTCTGAATTCACTGTTAATTAAATCTGTCTTGGGAGATGAGACAGGGCTGAGATGAGGACTTTCAGCTTACAGACATTAGATTACATGCTGCTCATAGCAGTATATGGAGAGGGGAGGAGGGGGTAGTTGCTGAGAGAAAGAAGCAGAGAAACACAACCAGACATTCAGCTGCAGGAAGTTGTTTTACAGTCTAACAGCTACCGGAGTCCATGATGCCATGTTTCTGAGATAATGGTTGGGAGGCAGGATCTCATCTTCTCTGTGTGTGCTATGAATGGGAGACATCATAACAGCTAGTCTGCATCCCCACTAGCTCAGAAAAAACTGATAATTAGACTTGAGCCTGCAGAGGAGACTAGTCAAAATGCAGAATATAAGTCATATGGCCTGATATAGTAGGTGGTACAGTTATTCTGAAAAATCACCTGAAATGACAGGTCTGCTTTAAAGGTTTTCACGGAGAGGTTCAGATACTTAGGGGGTCTTTTGCTAAGACCGCCGTTTTAGACGTCGGTCTTAATAATAACTGGTGGTGTATCTGCCAAAGTTATGAAGATGCGCAGGCCTCGACATAACTTTGGCATATCCAGCGCCATTCTAAATGTAAGCCAGCTTCCTAGCTGTTTTACATTTAGACAATTTTCTATGCCCAAAACAGGCATAGAAAATACTGAATGTCAGCCCATCCCCATGGGAAAAGTCAAAGATTGTGGCACAAATAACCTTTGAGATGCAATCTGCGCCAGAAATACACCTAATATAGGTGTATTTTTGGATAGTAAATGACCCCCCTCCCCCCCTTAGTCTCACCAAACTAATGTGCAGTGGTGCTCTCAGGAGATTATGGGGGTAAATTTTTCTATATTAGGCATATTTGTAGCGCAGATTGCGGTGCAATGGCTATTTGCACAACAATCTGCGACTTTTTAGCACTCACGACTGGTCTAAAAAAAGGGGGCGTTGCGTGGGTGACGAAGAGGGTGGGCTGACAGACTCATCAGTTTCTATGCCTGGTTTAGGCATAGAAAATGGTCTAAATGTAAGCCAGCAAGGTAGCTGCCTTACATTTAGACTGGCGCAGGATACGCCTATGTTATGTAGAGACTGGCACCTCTTCATAACTTTGGCAGATCCACCGCCAGCCATCTTCATAAATGATCCCCTACGTTTAAAGAACTAGATCCATGTCCAAATGTTGCACTGCTAAAGGGCACTCAAATGTAACTTACCACTAATGTTGTGTAGCTCCTAGGCTGGAACTGGCCACTGGCCAGCCTCTGTCTTTTACAAACCACTTTCTGGCAACAGAACCAAGAAATACAATTTGCTTGTGCAATTCACACTATCCCAAATTGGTTGGCATGTAGGTAGCAACTAACACTCTTTAGCAGGGATATTACTCTCTCGCCAGTTCTGGGTCTCTGGGCTTTAATGCAAGCAATTCCAATTCTTTTAGTGGCCCACTTCCACAAGAGTTACCCAGCACAGCCGGCACTTAGACTTCCTCAGATGACTATGGCACACTTCTCTTCCCAAAAACATTATCACAGGGTTCATAAAGTGGGGAGGACTCTGTGTATGACTAGTCTCTTGTGGAATGAGACCCTGGGCGGCATCTCCCTGTCATGATCCTGCTAAAACCACCACCCCTCCACAATAATAAGTATTATAGTAATTTCAGTATTGCACACAACAAAGGTGCAATGGCTTACACTTTACTTTTAAGATACTGTGCACTCCTGTGATTCACCCCCCAGAGACCATATATGCTATAAAATCATATGAACTTTTTAACTGACTACTAGTATATTAATCTTGTTCAAAACATGACAGTTTTTGTTCCCTGGAGTCCATTGCTGTCCCCAAGTCACTGTAGCAAGTACATCGACATTGATCCCTGCAAGATGTTCAATATACAATAACGCCAGATAAATCCTGCGCTGAAATCCAAATAATTTGCAGCCAAATACATGGTGTCACACAACAGGCAAATACAACCATATTGTATCCAAATAAATTGTTTTATTTAGTCTCCATAGGAATACACAATCACAGAAAAAAAAGTGGTCTAAAATGGCAGAGAAGTGCTCAAATCCCATATGCTGTTGCGCATATCAAACCGGGGGAGCAAATCCTGCACATGTGATCCGTTGCTAACAGCAATCCCCAGCAAAAATGCATACAATGGAGTATGCCTGCAGCGGACCACATGTTCTACAAAACCATCCTACACAAGATAACCAATTGTGTGGATGTGACAAACTATATAATCAAACAAATCACGGAAAAAGGTGCACTACAACGGTAAATGTAATTGATAATATATGGCTAAACTCTCATGCTGATGTTAAAATGAGACTTTCACCAATATATTCTTATATCACCAGCCCCCAGCCACATTATATTAGCCCCTAGCAGCCTCATGTGTTATAAAATAAAAAAAAACACTCACCTCTCCTGCTCCGGGAAACCGCCGTTCCTCTCCACCCATGCTCTGCTTCCTCCTGCTGCTGGCTGTGCTGTGAACTGGCGAACAGCGTGAGGTCACAGAGCGCCCTCATGCTGTGCGCAGCCCTGCACAGCTAACAGGACGACCAGGAAGTGGTGAGTACAGAGTCTTCACCGCTTCCTGGTCCTCCGATGCTAATGAGCGCTTCCATAATGGAAGCGCTCATTAGCATTCGCCTCATAAGATGCAGGGGCATTTTCCCCCCACTTTTGGGGGGAAAAAATGCATCTTATGGAGCGAAAAATATGGAACAGTAAGTAAAAAAAAGCAATTATAGTTTTTATTGGGTTTTGAACCTTTGACCACCTAATAGGCAGAATTGCTAACCTCTGAGCTATAAAGCTCAATATTGACATATATGAGATAATCTCTGGCTAAAATCTTGGTAGAAGTATAATTTTATATAATTTTTTTTTTTAGTAATTGCAAAAAATGTTATGGCACATAATAAATAAAAGTCCCTCAGGGTCCACAAAATAATACAGACGGCACACGGATGGTATCTGTATCTTGCGGATCTGCAGTTTGCGGACCACAAAACAGATACAGTCGTGTGCATGAGGCCACCTACACACAGGTGAGGATAAATGCACATAAAACCGCACAAATTTCCATACGGATTTATGTGCGTTCCTGCAACATGTCCGCACCAAAATCTGCAATTTCTAATTGGGGATTTTGGTGGAGATTACATACTGTTTTGCCACAGATGTCATTCTTCATTGGAAGAAGTCAGTGGTGAAATCCACAGCTAAAAACTGCAAACATAATCGACATGCTCCGGATTTTGAAATCTGCACAGCAGGTCAATTTTTGCACAAGAAACAATCTGCAAAATGTACATGAGATTTGTGTAATCTCATACACTTTGCTGGCACTGTAATACACTGCAGTTTTTCTGCATGGGAATCCGCACCAAAAAACATATATGTTTCACAATGTGTATAGGTGGCCTTCCAGTCTGTGAGGTGATGTTCATTTCCGTCATTTCATGGAGACAGTGCTTTTGTTATGTTAATTGTTCTCCTTCTATAATGGACGCTTTTGTGAATATTGTAATTTATTTTGTGCCATAACATTTTTTGCAATTACTAAAAAAATGTTTTTTAATTATTCTTCTACTATACATGAATGCATAATACATGGGAAAATACAGAGTTGTTTTCAGAGTCGAGAATGGTATCAAACTGGCTCTGTTTCAAACATGAAGAAACCAAAGCCTCCATCGATCAGGACGGCTGAAGTTGTGCATGAAATTCATCAGCGGATTGCCAGTAGCCCCCAATCAACTGGAAGACTGTCTCAGCAAGTTGTTTTATCACGAACGACGTGTCAGCGAGTGCTGTAATCTCTGAACCTGAAACCGTACTGAATAACGTGTGTGCAGGAACTGAAAGAGTCTGACAAAGCTAAACACGTAAATTACTGGACTTGGTTGCTGACTATGATTGCTGACAGACATTTGGACTCATTCCTGTAGTTTATGATGGACGAAGCTTGATTTCATTTATCAGGTCCCAGCATACGAGGTACTGGTCTGCTGAAAATCCCCATTTGACTCACAAAACAACACATCACGGCCAGAAAATTGGCATCTGGTGCGCAGTGTCAGAAACATAAATAGTAGGCCCAGGGGCAGACACAGACAGCAGAGGGCCTCTGTTCAAAGAATGTGCCTGAGCACCCCCACCTTTCCATCTGCTTTGTGGCAGGGGTGCACCTAGCCTTTCTGTTGACAGAGGCAAAAATTGAAATGGCGCCTCCCCCATGCCAAATTCTCAACCTAACCCCTTCCCTCCAGCCCCACTGTTAAAGACATACTTGGAAACCATTATGTAGTGCTACAAATATAAAGGAGAATACAGTACACATAGATACAGATGTAGCAGGGTTAACACACAAACTCTTAACTCAAATTTCTTAACTCATCGCATTATCTTGAAAAAAGTAATTGAAAAGCAATTGAAGGCGTTTGCTTAACGCATTTAGTTTAGATAACACTCCTCAGAAAGCATGTGTGTTAACTCTACTATATCTGCATTACATCCAGTGACATCTTCTCTGATATAGACATTCTCTTTTCTCATCTTCTCCATGCAGACCAAACCACCATGATGAATTATTTCTGCCATCTCTCGTCTCTGCAGAGTTTAACAAAAACACGATAAATAAAATAACAACAAAATAAAAATAACTGCGCCTAGGAAATAGTATTTCTGCGCCTAATAGTGTGTCCATAATGTCCCCCAAAAATAATTGCTCTAAGCTGATACTGTGCCAGGGTGCCCACATAGTAAAAGTGCTCCCAAAAGTCCCATCAATAAAAATAATTATCTGTCAGAGTGCACTCAGTGTTAACAGCGCCCCCAATAGTAATAATGTCCCTACTGTGCCCCAAAAGTAATAATGCCCCCATAGTGCCCACACCAGCAATCATATTATCCGTAGTCCCGCAGTAGTAATAATTCTCCATACAGTGTGTGCCAGTAGAAAAATGTCCCCTTATAATGTGCACCAGTACAAAAATACCCCCCTGAAATACCTTGCTGCCTTTCTAATAAGACCCCCATATCAGACATTAAATCAGAACCTCAAATAAAAATGCCCTATCAGATCCTCAGACCCCCATATCAGATCTACAGACCCCCATATCAGATCCTCAGACTCTCATATCAGATGCTCAGACCCCCATATCAGATGCCCAGACCCCCATATCAGACCTCTCCTGCTCCGCCGCTGCTCTCTATGTCCGGTGTTCTCTCCTGCAGTCCCCGCTCGCTGGTCTCCTCTGGCCTGCGCTGCATACAATGTTAGGACATAGTGCACGTTGTACATCCAGATGCTGTACGCAGTCAGGACAGTACAGTGCGGCCTGGAGGAGACCAGATAGGAGGGGTGAGTACAGCGCTCACAGCTCTTCACTCCGCCTCATGCAGACTAATGAGCACTTTCATAATGAACACGCTCACTAGTATTCACTTTATAAGATGCACTACATATTATAAAGTGAAATATACGGTAATTAGCAGTGCACTAATGGCAAGGTGTGCCCTGTGGGCCCCCCTGGCTTGGGGGTCTGGTCGAAACTCCGACTGCTGCGACCCCTATAGCTAAGCCACTGATATACACAAGTATATCTATGTAGTTCATTGTTCAGAATAGTCCACTTCCACGCTTGGCACCTGTTCAGTTGAAAGGGTTGCACAAGCGGTATGTCTACCTCTGAGTGGGCCCAATTTTCTTTGAATCAACTGTGAATACCGCAATTTACCTGGACATTTTTGAACAGTTTTACAACCAACTAACACCAGAAGAAAAAATGTCCAGCTTTTTCCAACAAGATGGGGCAACGTGCCACACCTTGGCATGTGCTCATGAACTGTTTACTGAGGAGCGAAATGTGAGCAAGGGGTTGACCACCATGTTCCCCAGACCTGTCCATATGTGATTTTTATCTGTGGGGAAATTTAGAACAGAAAATTATAATCATGGAGAAGGATAGGCACTCCTCCTTCTGGGTTGTGTAGAAATATTTAAATATTTATTTAATAATAAAATGAACTAATATACAAAAATATAAAAATAAAAATTAGCTGGTAGGTAATGTATACATGATTACACAAATAAATAAGCAAAAACGGGGCCCCAAAGCTTAAATGTGTATATTGATGAGGTGCTGCAAATAGGATGGTTCTGACTATTAGTCAGTGCAGCAGTTCATCAAATCATTCAATGAATAAAAAAACAATATATAAAATAAAATATTGAACCACATTAAATAAATAATAAATAAAATTGATTGTTGGAATTAATCATATAGCAATATTATTCATAAACTAATGGTTTGCTAATAGGAACTCTTATACATAATGTACTAATAATATGTTGATATGGCTCTGTATTAAATCACTTATATTTGCCAAGAGCGTAGACTGGGTTCATCCAATGATGTAATCAAAGTTATTAGTTCATCCAGTATTGGTGCCAATATTATCCAGAAACACTTTATCAACAGCGTCTCCCACGTGTTAAACGGCAAATCCCGAACACGGACATAAATCATAGAATTGTATGGAATATTGTTATTTGCTTACCGGACCTCAGAGTTTCTACGGAGGGATAACTTACAGTGCGGCACAGTCTGTATTTCTTAGTGGGATTCCTCTGTATCAAGTAATTGGTTTCCCAATACAGATAGCTTGTAGTTGAGTATGTTATTCGCCCCTCCTTCTCATAGCAGGTCTCCGGCGTGCTTCTCGGCGTGCTCTTCGCAAACAGAGTGATATGTTTCACTTCAAAGCGGAGCTTCAATAGCCGCTCATTGGTTAGGTATATGGTCGGATAAATTGCTGGACAAAAAAAAGGGATTAATGTCCAAATCTCCTGCATACAAGGACAAAAAGTATATTCAAACAGGTTATCGCCAGACGCATTTCGGAGTCCTGACTCCTTCTTCATTAGCCATATTTGTTATGTTTAATTGATCTTTCTTTTATATTCTGACCACAACTGAAAATTCAGAATGGATTCTCTCTTAATTATAAATTGGAATATTCCCACAATAAAGCATAATAAAATCCATAAATAACAGTCATATCCATATGTAACCCTTTGTTTCATATATAATAGATATTTATAATCATGTTTCATCCAAAAAACAAAGCTTAGCAGCTATATGCGTTTTCTTTGCGGTTTCTATGCATTTTTTCATTCTCATGCCCTTAAAAAATTATGATGGATGGCCTGCTGCAGACAATCAAAAACATTAGGGGCGAGTACCTGCTGCTGATCTGACCGTCTAAAACATTAGGGGTGAGTGCCTGCTGCTCATCTGACCGTCTAAAACATTAGGGGCGAGTGCCTGCTGCTGATCTGACCATCTAAAACATTAGGGGCAGGTGCTTGCTGCTGAGCTGACCATCTAAAAAATTATGGGTGAGGGCCTGCTGCTGAGCTGACCGTCTAAAACATTAGGGGCGAGTGCCTGCTGCTGATCTGACTGTCTAAAACATTAGGGGCGAGTGCCTGCTGCTGATCTGACCGTCTAAAACATTAGGGGCGAGTTTCTGCTTCTGATCTTACCATCTAAAACATTAGGGGCAGGTGCTTGCTGCTGAGCTGACCATCTAAAAAACTATGGTTGAGAGCCTGCTGCTGGGTTGACCGTCTAAAAAATCATGGTTGAGTGCCTGCTGCTGAGCTGACCGTCTAAAAAATTATGGGTGAGAGCCTGCTGCTCAGCTTAGCGTCCAAAAAATTATGGTTGAGGGCCTGCTGCTGAGCTGACCATCTAAAAAAAATATGGTTGAGGGCCTGCTACTGAGCTGACTGTCTAAAAAAATATGGTTGAGTGCCTTCTGCTGAGCTGACCTTTTAAAAAATTATGGTTGGAGGGCCTGCTGCTGAGCTGTCCGTCTAAAAAATCATGGTTGAGGGCCTGCTGCTGCGCTGACCGTCTAAAAAAATCATGATTGAGGGCCTGCTGCTGAGCTGACCGTCTAAAAAAATCATGGTTGAGGGCCTGCTGCTGAGCTGACCGTCTAAAAAAATCATGGTTGAGGGCCTGCTGCTGAGCTGACCGTCTAAAAAATTATGGGTGAGAGCCTGCTGCTCAGCTGAGCTTCCAAAAAATTATGGTTGAGGGCCTGCTGCTGAGGTGAACCTCAAATAAATCATGGTTGAGGGCCTGCTGCTGAGCTGACCATCTAATAAATCATGGTTGAGTGCCTGCTGCTGAGCTGACCTTTTAAAAAATTATGGTTGAGGGCCTGCTGCTGAGCTGACCATCTAAAAAATTATGGTTGAGGGCCTGCTGCTGAGCTGACCGTCTAAAAAATTATGGGTAAGAGCCTGCTGCTCAGCTGAGAGTCCAAAAAATTATGGTTGAGGGCCTGCTGGTGACCGTCTTAAAAATTATGGTTGAGGGCCTGCTGGTGATCGTCTTAAAAATTAGTGGTGAGGGCCTGCTGGTGATCGTCTTAAACATTAGTGGTGAGGGCCTGCTGGTGACCGTCTTAAAAATTAGAGGTGAGGGCCTGCTGGTGAACGTCGCGGGCAGCCTAATAAGCAGTTTGATATGATGGAGGATGAGGAGGAAGAGGACGAGAAGAGGAAGGGGTACATGGGAATACAGTGTATTCAATACACCCTAAAAGGCACATTTAAAGTTCCTTCATGTTCAGCCAGTTTCCTCTGGTGGGGGAGAGAAGTCAGGGGCAATCCAAGCCTTGTTCATTTTGCTAAGCATCAACCTGTCAGCATTTTCAGTTAACAGGCGGATGCGTTTATCAGTTATTATGCCCCCAGCAGCACTAAATACCCGCTCCGACAAAACGCTGGCGGCAGGGCAGGCCAGCACCTCCAAGGCGTAGAGCACCAGTTTGTGCCACATGTCCAGCTTAGACAACCAATAATTATAAGGCACAGAGGGATCACTGAGGACGTTGACATGGTCAGCTAGTTACTCCTTCACCATCTTCCAAAACTATTCCCCCCTTGTGACACTAAGCCTCTCATCAGGGTGAGGGTGCTGGCGGGGTGTCATGAAACTGTCCCATGCCTTGGAGAGTGTCGCCCTGCCTCTGTTGGAACTGCTGTGTGTTCCCCTCGTCTCCCCTCCTCGGGTTCCGAAGGAACTACGTACTCTGCCGCCAGTGTTGTCAGCTGGAAATTTTTGGAGCAATTTTTCTACAAGGGCCTTCTGGTATTGCACCATTTTGCTAGTCCTCTCCACCACAGGAATACGAAATGAGAAGTTCTCATTGTAGCAGGGGTCAAGAAGGGGGAACAACCAGTAATCGGTGTTGGCTAAAATGCGTATAACGCGAGGGTCACGCGAAAGGCAGCATAGCATGAAGTCAGCCATGTGTGCCAGAGTCTCAACAGACAAGGTTTCGCTCTCCTCACCAGGAGGATGACTCTCAATCTCCTCGTCCTCTTCCTCCTCTTCGGCCCATCCACGCCGAAGAGATGGACTAAACCTGCTATGGGTACTACCCTCTGTAGCGGTGGAAACAGTCTCCTGCTCCTCCTCCTCCTCCAATTTGCTCTGAGAAGACGAACAGAGGGTGGTCTGGCTATCACCCTGTGTAGGGTCTTCCCCCATTTCCACCTCTTCCACATGCAAAGCATCTGCCTTTATTGTGAGCAGTGAGTGTTTTAGTAGACACAGAAGTGGGATGGTTACGCTGATAATAGCATTATCGCTGCTCACCATCTGTGTAGATTCATCAAAATTACGTAAAACCTCACAGAGGTCAGACATCAATGCCCACTCGTCACTTGTGAAGAGCGGAAGCTGACTGGAAAGGCGCCGACAGTGTTGTAGCTGGTATTCCACTACTGCCCTCTGCTGCTCACAAAGCCTGCCCAACATGTGGAAGGTGGAGTTCCAGTGCGTGCTCAGGTCGCACAGAAGTCGGTGAGCTGGCAAGTGCAAGTGCTGCTGCAGCGTTTCCAGACCGGCTGAAGCTGTGGGTACACCTTCACCTGTAGCTCAGGCAAATTGGGGTAGGTTTTGAGAAACCGCTGAACAACTAAGTTGAAGACGTGGGCCAGGCATGGTATGTGTACAAGGTTGCCAATCTCCAAAGCCACCACCAAGTTGCGGCCGTTATCAGACACAACCATGCCTGGCTGTAGGTTGAGTGGCGAGAGCCACAGCTCAGCCTGGTCCCTTATGCCCTGCGACAGCTCTGCGGCGGTGTGCTGTTTGTCACCTAAGCAAATAAGTTTTAGCACAGCCTGTTGCCGCTTACCGACTGCTGTGCTACACTGCTTCCAGCTACTGACTGAAGTCTGACTGGTGCTGCAAGATGAGAATGCTGCAGTGGAAGTGGAGGTGGAGTAAGAGAAGGAGGTGTTGCAGCCGCTACTGTAGGTGGTGGCGGAAATCCGGATGGAAGTAGGGCCCGCAATTCTTGGAGTGGGTGGCACCTGTGCCATCCCAGGTTACGACTCGCTCCCAGCCTCCACAACATTCACCCAGTGTGCTGTCAGGGAAATGTAGCATGCCTGGTCAGAAGCACTTGTCCATGTGTCAGTCATTAAGTGGACCTTCCCAGTAACTGCGTTGGTCAGGGCACAGGTTATGTTTCGGGACACATGCTGGTGTAAGGCTGGGGCGGCACACCAGGAAAAATAGTGGCGGCTGGGGACTGCGTAACGAGGGACAGCTGCCGCCATCAGGCTGCGAAAAGCCTCAGTGTCCACAAGCCTAAACGGCAACATTTCAAGGGCCAGCAATTTGGAAAGTTGCATGTTTAGTGCTATGGCCTGTGGGTGGGTGGCTGGGTATTTGCGTTTGCGTTCAAATGCCTGGGGTAAGGACATGTGAACGCTGCGTTGGGACACTGAAGTGGACATGCTCGCTGATGGTGCTTGCGAAGGTCCAGGTGCAGGGCGGGAGGCATCTGGGCCTGCGTCTTGGACAGCACATAACACAGGGGAAGAGGAGGCAGGGGTGTGACCCGCAGACACCGATCGTGGACCCAGGCGTTCGGCCCACCTATTAGGGTGCTTTGCTGCCATGTGGCGGATCATGCTGGTGGTGGTCAAGTTGCTAGTGTTCACGCCCCTGCTCATTTTGGTATGGCACAGGTTACAAATTATAGTTCTTTTATCGTCAGCACTTTCCTCAAAATAGCGGCAGACTGCGGAACACCTACCCCTCCCTTGGCAAGGGAGATTGCCGCAAGGGGGTGCTCCGGGGAACAGTTGTGGGCCTGGTTGGCGTGGCCTGCCTTCTCCCTTTTGCCGCCCCACTGCCTCTTTCAGCCTGTTGTGGTGCTGCGGATCCCTCTCCCTCTTTACTGCTGTCCTCGCTTGGCTTGCCACCTTCCCAGGTTGGGTCAGCGATTTCATCGTCCACCACCTTCTTCCACTTCCTCACTCTGGTCCTCCTCCTGACATGGTGACCTAACAAGAACCTGACTTAACTGCGTCTCATCCTCATCATCAACCTCGAGACACTAATTACCCTTGACTTATTGGCAACTGTGTCTCATCATCATCATGCACCTCGTCAGACATTAATTGCCGTTCCCCACCGTCATCTTTTTCAGACTGTGGATGCTCATGAGTTTGGGAATCAGGGCACAACATCTCCTCATGTCTCTCTTCAAGCGGGCTTGGCGAGAGGCCCAAATCAAGGAACGGTGATGAAAAAAGCTCCTCGGAATATCCGAGTGTGGGATCACTTGCTTGCCCAGACTCTGCAAGTCAAGAGTGGTGTCTTGCGCCGCCCTGCAAACTGGGACATGAAGCTAGGAGTTTTGGATGACTGTTTCTTGTGCTCTGCCAGCAGGCACAGTTATACCGCGCCCAGAACCATGGCCTCTGCGTGCACCATCAGCAGCACGCCCACTTCCCCGTCCCTTACTGCTCGCCTTGCGCATATTAAATGGTATATGTGCAAGTTTGCCACAAGTACAGTAGCACAGATTTTTTTTAAGTGTATGAGCAGAAAAATTTCACCGAATGTCAGAAATATTTTCAATACACAAATGTTAAACAGCAGACGTAGCGCAGGTAACGTCGCTGTTGCCAACAGCAGGAAAATTTTCACCGAATGTCAGAAATATTTACGATACACAAACGTTAAACAGCAGACGCAGCGCAGGTAATATCAACTTGATTAGCGGCAGAAAAAAATACACTGGATTTCAGGTATTTAGGATACAGAAACGTTAGACTGCACAGGTAATGTCGCCTTGATTAGCGGCAAAAAAAGGACACTGGATGTCAGGTATATAGGATACAGAAACGTTAGACTGCACACGCAGCACAGGTAATGTCGCCTTGATTAGCGACAGAAAAAAATACACTGGATTTCAGGTATTTAGGACACAGAGACGTTATAATGCACACACTGTTAAGGTCAGGCAAACTTGCGCAATTTTTGCCCCAAAAGAAAAAATATACTGCAGCCAGATATAACAATAGTCCTTAAAAGGACTTTTGGGTCTTTTAAACAGAACAACTAGCCCTGCCTAGCCAAATCCTATACCTACACTATCTGTCCCTCCTTGCGCAAACATTATACAGCAGACGCAGCGCAGGTAATGTCGCCGTGATTAGCAGCAGAAAACAGTACACCGGATGTCAGGTACTTGGGACACACAAACGTTATGCAGCACACGCTGCGCATGTGGTGTTAAGGTCAGGCAAACTTGCGCAATTTTTTCCCCAAAACAAAATAAAATATTGCAGCCAGATATAACAATAGTCCTTAGAAGGACTTTTTTGTCTTTTAAACAGAAAAACTTGCCCTGCCTAGCCAATTTCTATTCCTACACTATCTGTCCGTCCTTGCAGCAGCTCTCCCTGACTCGAACTGAGCCGGGTCACATGTCACTGGGTGCTATATAGCACCCGATGACGCGTTCCCAGCCAGCCAATCACTGTAATGCCAGTAGCCAACATGGCTACGGCATTTCAGTGAATGCCAGTACCCCCCTGCACGCTGATTGGCTGCATAGCAGCCAAGAAACGTGCGGGGAGGGGACTCGAGCATGGCACTCGAGCACACGAGGTGTTCGGCCGAACCCGTGTGGTGCCAAGCACCACCACGCTTGACCAAATACAGTATTCGGCCAAGAATGCTCGCTTAACACTAATAATAAGTAATCAGTCTTCGATATACTATTGATCTTATATTTTAGGTACCAGGGCTACCTTATTTAGGGAGATTTATATGTAGAAAATGTACTGGGATGGGGGCCCATGGAATAGGGGAGATCAGGGTGATGGTAGTACAGCCGGACACCGATGTCCCGTCGGCCAAGTGCCCCCATCCCATTTCTCAGAGAAAACCAAACAACTCCATGTCTGTATTCAAACCATGTGGAATCAATGTATCAAAATCATAATCTTTCTTCATGATTATAATTTATTTCATTTTCACTGGAATTCGGTGTTTAGCAAACCCTCCGATCCCCATAATTTATATACGAGAACCCCTCATACATATTTAAAACAGAAAATGTCCACTAACAATCCACATCCCCTGGATCAACTCAAGGAAAACATCACAAACACTATCCGCAGCATCACTGCTGAAGAGCTGCAAGCAGTATCAGCCAACATAATGCAACGTGCCCAAAGATGCATAGACGTGAACGGGGACCAGTTTCAGCATCTTTTGTGACTTTAAAAAAAACAATCCACTTGCTCGTTCATCTTGTCATCCTATCGCTGGACCCTGGCAGTTAAAGGTAAGTGTCACTCTGGAGAAGTTACTTGTTTGAGGCTGGAGGAATGGCAATGGCATGGACACGAGTAGAGCAAGACGAGCGGGCGGTGCTGTAGCCTGCTGGTCAGTCTCTTAAAGAAACTAGTTACTTAACTGGCTGCCGCTGTGGCCCTTGATCATCAATGTGAACCTCTACTGCTCCTCCTGTTGTGGCAGATGTGTTCAGTGTGTGTCACATGACACATCTGCCAGCTACAGGACTTTTTTTTTTTTTAAAACGGTATAGCGCGATTTAGTAAAACTTGTAGACTGCTTTGGAGTAGTGCAGGAGGAATTTTCAGTGCAGCACACCTGTAGCATGCTTACCAACATAAACAACTTGCCATGGAGAAGGGAGTTGTGCGCGGCGTGCCAAGCACACTGCACACATATTTTTCAGGTGTGGACATGCCCCCTTTTCCTTTCCCCTTCTGTGTATGCCCCACCCATTTCACGATGTGTCCTCCATGCCCTGTGCAGGGGATTATCAACTCCTCTGGGATTTTGAGAGGTCTTCCCCTTTTCTGGGAGTCTTTCAGATGTTCCAGGAGAGTTGGTAGGAGTAGAATAATGGAAATAACAGAAGTGTCAGATTCAGCACAAAACCAAAGTGAACGGAGAAGAACAAACTCCATTGTCTACAATGAGGTCTGTTCAGTTTCTGTTCAGGATGCTGCTTTTTTACCAGACAAAAAGCCCTGCATGCCTGACTTTATTGTCTGGTCTTTTTAATAGAATCTGGGACAGTGGCCCAATATGTGAATAGATTGTATCAGAACAATTTACAGTGTCAGTGCCAGAACCAGCATCACTACATAATTACAACACTGGAATGAAGTATAGTCCATAAATATTGCACCAGAACCAAGCTCATACCATAAATACAGGACCCAAATTAACCTTAATACATTAATATAGCACCAGAAACAAGCTCATACCATACATACAGTACCAGCAAAGCTCTTACAATATATACAGTATCAGAACTAAGCTCATAAGGCAAATGTAGCACCAGAACAGAGCTAATACCAAACGTACAGTACCAGATTTAACCTCAGTACATAAAAACAGCACCATTACATATATACATGGCCAGCTTAAAAAGTTCAGTACCGATATCATGTGCTTATCCCTTCCCATATACGTTTGTTCAGTGTGAAATTACAGCTCCCAGCATGGCCTGTACAGTTTTACAGGCAGTGCCGGATTGGGCTGTCTAGGGCCCACCAGTAAAATTTATTTTGGGGTGGAAGTCAAGGGAGCCACTGAGGGATTCAGCTATACCCGTGTGGGCCTCTCCGAGCCTGTTTAAAGGTTGGCTAGGAGTTGTTGCTTCGCAAAACACGCTGGTCTGAAACTGGCCACAGAAGACAATTTCTTGTTCACTGAACTAGACATTTTTCTCTAGAAGCCAGGGGGCATTTCCCTGCTAGTTCCATTATCTTTTACTAAAGCAGTCCTTCATATTTGTTTACTCATTGATAATGGTTGTGAAAGCGATGATTTTGAAAGAGACTACACAATGGTGGCAGGTGAAGGTTAAGGAAAAAAAAGTCACATGATTTACATTATTATGCTAACATTTTACATTTTCATTGATAGTGGAATGTCATTAAAAATACAGATTTATTTATTTTGGAAAATGAAAAGTGAATGGAGTTGCCATATGTGAGGCCTGAGTTTACTTCACTGGAAAATTGTTTCTTTCCCCATGCACCTTAACAGGCTTAAAGAGGTTGTGCAGTGGAGTAATATTGATGACCTATTCTTAGAAAAGATTATCAATATTAGATTGGTGGGGGTCCGACTCTTGGTATCCCCGACAATTAGCTATTTGAAGCAGTTGCAGTAAGTGTGTGAGTGCGGCTTCTTTTTAAAAACTTACCTACATGTCATCTTCTTTGTAGCATCAATGCAGTGTAATTACAATCTCATGTAAGTAAATGGAATGAGCAGTTGTAAATATACTGTGCTACCGCTATAAAGGAGACCATGCGCATGTAATATACTCAAGGAAGGCTAAACATAAGCTATGGAATGATTAGAGGACATGTGTGCTGGCGTGTGTCTAATGAGAGTATGTGAGAGGTGAAAAGGCAGGAAGAGAGGAGACTAAAAAGGCCTAGCATAAGACAGACAGAGCTAACAGTGACCTGGCATTTGCACCAACTGTGGCAGGGAGCATTAAGATGCCAGTAGGCATGGACTACCAAAGCCACAGCGCATAAGAAAAGGTGAGCATTCTGGTGGAGGTTCCAATCGGGTAGAGGAAGGTGCCGGAAGGCACAGTCCTGACATACTTTGTTCAAGATACTGAAGGATAGAAGTGTTTAAAGAGTTTTGATTTTTGTTAGGGGCATAGATGTTACAAAGAGTGAGAGGTTTTCTGTGTATTAGAGATGAGCAAAGTGATTCAAAACAAACCAAGTTTGTTACAAATGTTTCGAAAACGTTTCATTCTATTAAGGCTTTTGCGATTCCTTTTGGACAAAGCACTCAAAATTCCATCCGCCTTTTTACAGATCAGAAGACAGGATTGCAGGCCTAGGAAAATGAAGAAGGAGGGTCAAATGATCGTGGGTGGTGTTCTGGCAGCCCACCATTAATTTTTTGCAGCCCACCTCAGTCAATCAGACAGACGGAGTCAGAGAAGACAATAGCTAGTTAGTTTTAATTAATAGAAAGAAACAGATAGGTTTTAGCTAGGGACAGGACAGGGTTAGCGTATTAAGTGTGTACTCAGTCGGGTTTCCTGCCATTTACAGTGAGTGCTACAGCAATATTTAAAGCTATAGTACTCAACTTTTAAAAATGTGTATCAGACCAATCTTTGTCTCATAATACATTATCACAGACATAAATCCTGGTCATCCTGGTCAAGTGAATGGGTCCGCGATCCATGATGCGGGGTGCACACGGCCGGTGCCCGTGTATTGCGGACCCGCAGTATGCCGGCTGCAATACGGCCACGGCCGGGCAATGGCCGTGTGCATGAGCCCTTAAATTGTGTTTTATTTTTCATCTAGCACAACACAATACACAGCCTCCAAATTAACCATCACTTGGAGTGAAGCCACAGCACAAAGCATAACACAAAAATATGAAATAAACACTTGTCTGGGTCCTACCTATATAGAGAACATCTCTCTCACTTTTTCTTTCAACATGTCACAAGGATTAGACTTTGCCTAGCCACACATTCAAATAGCAAGCATACTTTGACACTAACTGATGCTCTCAGACCTCCATTTGTTTACCTCTTTGGTAACCCTGTACAAAAGATCACTATTCATAGCAAAATGTGGAAATTTTTTGTCAGCCACTGGTTCCTGTGGTACACCATTTATTACGGTCACATTTTCCCAAGCATTTACCAGAGTGTGGTCTCTTAATTGTGTAGCACCACAGTTATCCTTAGACATCTCTAAATCGGGCACATTTTGCCTTCTTCTTCCTTTACTAAGACCTACAAAGGAAAAGTGTCATTATCAACATGCACTTGACCCAACATTTTCATCATTTAAAGGGAAAGGTATGGACTCTGCAGAAATTTCTTCACTCACTGCAGAGAATTTCTCTTTCCCATAATTCTCAGAACACTGGGGAATCACGGCCTGAGATCACATTATGTATCATGTTTTTCACCACCACTACTTCATATGTAACTGCCCCTTTTAAAGTCTCAATGTTAGTGCAAGCCACAGGGTACACCTTAGTATCCCCATGGATGCAAAGCACACTCATACTCTGGAACATAGTCCCCAGCTCCAAATCTGGCATGTACCAGGGATACCAAAATACCAGCAAAGCCTTGCTTGAACAGTCATTTAGCATTAAGTTTAGCATATTCTCAACTCATTCCCCAGCCCTGGTGACATAGCACAGACAGTCTCCGTAAACAAGGAGACTAATGCCAGCCCACATTACACTCTATGGGCTCAGAGGTAAGAGGACAATGAGCAGCCACATGTCCCGACTCACGATATCTCCAGCAATGGAGTAGCATCATCAAGACATCATGGAGGTAGTCTTTGCCAGGAACCATTCGACCAAATTCACCAGCTGGTTGGCATGCTTTTGGTCTCCATGCCCAACCCAACATTGAAAGTCAGCGGGTAGGTCCAGTACCACCTTCTCCACAATCTATGCTGGTGTGGACGAGTCTCGTTCCAGCCATTTCCTTACGAGGTGGATGAAGTCGTACATCTGGGACCTGGCAGGCTTGTCCATGCTATAACTTCAGTTGTGGACTCTCTGGGTACGTACAGCCAGTGTAACTCCAAAGCAACTCTAAAACAGCTCCGACTAGTCAACTGTCAGAAAGGTCCAATATATAAATTAGTGGAATAAGAGAAACAATTGATCACAGAAGTTCCACTAAAACTTAACTTTTAATAAGTCTTTTTTTTTTAAAAAAAAAAAAAAAAAAAAAGGTGAAAGGGGATAACAGATAAAGGGATGTAAATTCTAGGAGACCTGAGGATACTGATGTATGTACAGGGAAGAGGGACGATAATCTTTTCCTACTGCTCTCCCTAGTCCTACCAGTCCCTGCCTATAAATGGAATAGCCGCCCCGATAGGGGCGATCCCGTGTCAGGAACCTCCTAGTCACCCTAGTGCGTCCCTGACACAGAGAATACCCCCATCACCACAGTACCATAAAAGTGTCATCCAGAAATACAATCAATACAAAATCCGTCGGTCAAAGTCACTATAATACCACCTTACTGGATTCTACTATATACACTGGTCATGAACATATGGCCAGTATGCTCAATGACCCAAATACAAAATGATGTCCAACAATGTCCCTAAATATTCATATATGTCCTGACGCGTTTCACTGTGCCACGGAGGCCACAGTTCATCAGGAGACAACCATACATGGAATTATACCCATATAAGTAAATCATTCAATGTATATCAACCAAAGGCGGAATATAATGGTTAAGCAATAATAATTTCCAACAAAGATCACATAGATCACAGATAAAGACCAGCCCCCATAAATTGGTCATCAAAATAAGGGGGTCAATTATCAATAATAAGACAACTGATTGTCAACATCGGAGTGTGGGCTGTCAGGCCATATACTTGCACCACCATAGATCAGCCCACGTCCTTCCCGACAGTATTAGGGGAGATGATAAAAAGCCCCTGCAGGATGCTAAGATGATGGAGCGTGGTCCCACACGAGATACCGGTACCTTGGTATGGAGCGGTCTTTACACAAGCCAGCGTGCTATTTGAAGCATGGGAACGCCATCGAGGACATGACGTCAACGCATACAGCGTTGTATGACGTCACGTAGCACGAAGCGATGCATTCCACAGCCTGGCCATGTGTATTATCGGGTCTGGAACACAAACAACAACTTAATTTAAATTGACCTAGTGAAAGGTGACCAGGTAAGCGCCAAAGCGGTCAATTCCATATTGGAAGGAGAAAGGTGTCCCAAAATCATTAGGACATCTTTGATATTGTACCTAGGCCAAATAAAATGAAATATAAAGAAAAAAAAGCACACTATATTTCATACAAAATCCCTTTCCTTTAAAAATTAAATATATATAGAGGGCCAGATGTGATATTATGCCCTCAAACAGGAGGTCAAGGTCAAATAGGTCATCACTGTATGGGGACCAGGGGGTGTGTTCAATCACCCTCCTGTCATCACATCGGGACATGGAATACACTGATATGTGATTCCATATACCTAACCAATATGCAAAGAATAATGACTGAACAGTCTAAATAAAACATGTGAAATCAATGTTCTCATTAAGTCCTGTGGGAGAAACCGCATTTAAATGGTATATCCAACATAGTTCCTTTTGTTTTAAAATCTGGTCCACATTTCCACCCCTGATCGAAATCCAAACAACCTCGATCATAGCAAATGATATCCCAGACGGCTCACCATTGTGTTGTGACTGAATGTGTCTAAAGGCCCTTTTAGACGGGCCGATGTGTCTCCCTGCCCGAGCGCCGATCAGCGATATCGGCGCTCGGGCAGGGAGCCTTTACACGGCCCGATGAATCGAGCGCCGGGCCGAACGAGTGATCGTTGTATCACTCGTGCGGCCGCGAAGCTCCATACTGTCAGGCGCACATCGCCTGTTTACACAGGCCGATGTGCGCCCGACAGATTGGATCTTTTGTAGAAACCAAAAGATCCAATCAGCCGACGAACGAGCGTTTTGCTCGTTCGTCGGCTGATTAGGGCCACTTTTACACGGGCCGATTATCGGCACTAGCGTTCCTAGGAACGATTTTTCGGCCGATAATCGGCCCGTGTAAAAGGACCTTAACTATCGGTTTATCACGTCTATTCCTGATGTTGCCTAAATGTTCCAAAATGTGTACTTTAAATTCTATACATGTTTTACCCACATACAGGGATCCGCAATGGCACTGTATAAGATATACCACCCCTTTGGTGTTACAATTAGCGAAACTCCTGGCCTGGTAAACTTGTGTATCTGAACTGTCCCTGAAGGCGTCACCAACGTTAACCACTTCCCGTCCGCCCATTGACTATAAACGTCCGGGAAGTGGATAAGTATCTCTGAATGGACGTTGCTGAACGTCCATTCAGAGATAGCAGCAACTGTCAGTGACAGCAGGGTACCCCAAAGAGAAGGCAGGGACCATTCCCAGGGGTCCCTGCCTTCTGGATCGCTGTATACACAGCACTCACCGAGCGCTGTGTATACAGATCAGGAAGCGCTATTGCGCTTCCTGTTCCAGCCCAGTGGTCACGTGATCGCCGGGGCCGGGAGCGTGCAGGAGCTGCCGGGTCTTTCGTAGACCTGATCAGTCCTGCACTGAGGCTGTACAGCATAGTATTATGCTGTACAGCCTCTCTGAGGGCTGTATTTCCCCTGTAACTGGGGCTACTATGTCAGCCCCAGTTACAAGACAAATCAAGTGTAAAAAAAAATAAATAAATAAAGTTAAATGTCCCCCTGAGGTCTTGTATGACCTTATGGGGAACACAAAGTGTAAAATAAAAAAATAAAAAAAGTATTATAATAAAAAAAAAAAATAAAAAAATATTTTGCCCCAAATATGTCATTAAAAAATGTTAAAAATAAAATACACATATTTGGTATCACCGCGTCCGCAACGACCGGCTGTATAAAAATATCACATGATCTACCCCATCAAGTGACCCGCGTAAAAAAAATCTAATAAAAATTATGCCAAAACAGCTTTTTTTTGTCGCCTCACCTACCAAAAAACATAAAATCAAACAATCAAAAAGTTGTATAAATCCCACAATGGTAGCAATAAAATGGTCACCTCATCCCGCAAAAAATTAGCCCCCACACAAGATCATAGCCAGAAAAATTTTAAAAATATGGCTCTTAAAAAATTGCAACACTAAAACATGATTTTTTTTCTAAAAATGCTCTTATTGTGTAAAACGTAAAAAAATAAATAAACCATAGACATATTTGGTATTGTTGCGTCCGTAACAACTTGCTCTACAAAAAAATATCACATGATCTACCCCATCAAGTGAACGGTGTTAAAAAAAAAAAATGCCCCTAAACTGCTTTTTTTGTGACTTAACCTCCCAAAAATTTGATTAAAAAGTGATCAGAAAGCCAAATGTAAACCAAAATGGTGCCATTAAAAAGCACAGCTTGTCCCGCAAAAAAAAAAAAAGCCCTCACGCAGCTCAGTCCACAAAAAAATTAAAAAGTTATCGTTTTTAAAAACCATGACAGAAAATTCCATGTTAGAAAATGCAGATGCTGCTCCTCCCCTTCTGAGCCCTGGCGTATCCTCAAATAACAGTTTATGACCACATGCGGGGTGTTTCTGCAAACTGCATAATCAGGGTTATAAATGTTGAGTTTTGTTTTGTTGTTAACCCTTGATGTGTTAAAGTAAAAAAAAAATTATTAAAATGGAAAATCTGCAAAAAAAGGGAAATTTTGCTTTAATTCCTGTGGAATACTTAAAGGGTTAACAACATTTCTAAAACCAGTTTTGAATAGTTTGAGGGGTTTAGTTTCTAAAATGGGGTATTTTATGGGTGGTTTCTATTATGTAAGCCTCACAAACTGACTTCAGAACTGAACTGGTCCTTAAAAAAGTTGATTTTGCAAATTTTCAAAAATTGCGTCTAAAATTCTAAACCTTCTACTGTCCTAAAAAAATAAAATGACACTACCAAAATGATGCCAACATAAAGTAGACATATGGGGAATGTCAATTAATGAGTATTGTATGGGGTATCACGATCTGTCTTAAAAGCAGAGAGATTCAAATTTAGAAAACAGTGAATTTTTTCAAATTTTCGTTAACTTTTGGATTTTTTTATAAATAAAATTAAAACATATCGACTCAAATTTACCATTAACTTGAAGTACAATGTGTCACGAGAAAACAATCTCAGAATCGCTTGGATAAGTAAAAGCGTTCCAAAGTTATTACCACATGAAGTGACACATGTCAGATTTGCAAAATTAGGCCTGGTCAGGAAGGGGTTTCTCTATCCAATAACATCGGAGAGCGACACAGCCAAGGAGTTTTTTTTCTCCCTGGCTCTCCGATGTGATTGGATCGAGGCACAGCCAGGGAGAAGGAGACGTCCATTGAGAAACCCTGGCGTCTCCTCCTCCCTGTTCCGATGCTCAGTATTAGCATACTGAGCGCAAAAAATACAGGGGGGCACAGCGGGGTGCAGGAGCGCTATTTTGAAAAACCTGGCCGGGTGGCAGCATCAGCGGGGGGTACCCTCAAGTGAAGGTATTTAGCTACTCTAACTTAAAAGCATGGAAAGGTCCTCTTTAATAAATGCCCAGGCGTTACAGTGACCACATCTGAACGTGCCATTTTTACGTTTCTGAAGCCAATTTTCTTTTCTTGGTGGTTCAAAATGGCTATGTACGATAGTATCCCCAATATTACAGTCCCTTCGGAATGTAATCGCAGGGGTCTCTGATAAAGAATCTTTAAGATCGGGATTTGCTTTCAGGAGGGACCAATATCGGTTCAAGATATCCCTAACCTGATTACAACCAGAGTTTAAAGTCCCAATTATTCGTAATGAATTATCCTCCATTTTCAATCTGGATTGAAGGAGTGTTAATCGATCAGTACACCGTGCACACCTCAATGCTTCTTTTAAGCACTGTGCCAGATAGCGTCTCTGTCTAAATCTGTGGAAAAATTGCTGCACTTCCTGTTCAAAGTCCTCTGAGTTGGAACAATTGCGTCTATTTCTTAAAAATTGTCCCTTAGGAATGCCCCTTAAGGGGTTTCAGATGGAAACTCTCCCACCTCAGCAAGCTGTTTATTGCTGTTTGTTTACGATATAGTGTGGTCCTGATCTGTTGTTGTTTTCCTTTGCTGATTTTAACATCTAAAAAAGTGATGGAGGCAATATGGATTTCAGATGTAAAGTGTAAACCAATGTTATTTATGTTAAAGGGAGTCTTTCACCTGATCTGAGCGTCATAGACTGCTCAGATCAGGCTATAGACCACCTTATCCACGTAAAAACAATACCTTGTTTACTCCACGTAAAGGAGTCCAAGCCCTGGGCGATTTGAAAAGCAAACCCCTCCGTTTTCCTTCCTCCGACCCGCCCCTCTTTAGCATAATCTTCTCATAACAGGAAGAGGAGAAGATTATGCTAAAGCGGGGTGTGCCAGAGGATGGAAAAGGGAGGGGTTTGCTTTTCAAATCGCCCGGGGGCTTGGGCTCCTTGCTGTATAACCAAGCTTCGGGGCACTTGCGGGGGGGGTTATTTGCATATGGAATAAAAGTGTTTTTTTGAAGGAATATAGCGTGGGACATCCTTAACAAAGGTACTGTTTTTACGTGGATAAGGTGGTCTATAGCCTGATCTGAGCAGTCTATAACGCTCAGATCAGGTGAAAGACTCCCTTTAAGTACCGCCATGAACCCTTCAAAATCATTGATAGAGCCTGTCCAAAAGAGTAGAATATTGTGTATGTATTGGACCCATAAAGAGATGAATTGGGTCTGTGATGACATCTCTTTAGAGAAAACAATAGTATCCTCCCACCAGCCCAGGGGCAAATTTGCATATCTAGGCGCACAGGGGCTTCCCATAGCAGCGCTGTAAGTATAAAACTAAGATGGCGTAACACAAAATTATTATGATTTTTTAACTCATTACTTCTAGAATAGGATGCCTTCCAGTCTTTTCAATAAATCGGTTGTGTCCCGAAGGTATAATGGTAATATAGAAAGCAAGGGACGTAATGTGTAGTCAATGTAGGTTCCTAAATGCTGGGAGAGGTTCCCCATCCCTGAAACAATCGGACGACCCTTCAGAGGGTTTAAGCCCTTATGGACTTTAAGGTAAACAATAAAATGTCGCTACTCGAGGATGCACAGGTAGTAGATATTCAAGTTCTCTCCGATTAATTAATTTATCTTCTAAGACCTCCTTTAACAACATAGACAACTCTTATTTATACTGTTGGGTTGAATCATATCTTAACACCTCATAATTAGACTGTTTAGATAAAAGAGCCATACACATATTCCTGTAATGCCGGTGGTTAAGGATAATCTTTATCAGAGGGTTTAATTAATAGGTTTTTATTACAACTTAGATTTTTCAAGGCTATTATTTCCTCATGCGTATAGTTCTTATGCATGGGTGTATAAGTCAAATGACATAGATCTCTAATAACAGAAATTAAGAACAAGTCTATGTGTAGGTCACCACCTTTCAGTGGGTTCTTTGTACTTTTATTGCCTAGGTTAGTGAATGGTCCTTGTCCCCTAGGTTTGTCATTGTTGTTCAGAAGTTCCATCAAATCATCACAACCTGGAAGATCCCTCAGGTCTAATCCCATCTCGGTACATCTTTGTTTGTCTGTGTGTGCAAAGGCCTTCCGCCACTTCACCTTACGCACAAACAGTTGGATATCTTTGATCCACTGGGAACAAAGGTCAATCCCTTAGAGATGATGGATACTTCTGCCTCTGACAAAGTAAACCCTGAGATTAATGATCAATAATTCATCCCTAGCTTTATTGCTTAAAAAAAAAAGAAAAAAGAAATCAAGCAGCACACTCAAAAGCAGAAAGTGCAAAAATTGTGGATTTATTTACCCATATAGGAGACACGACGTTTCGGCTCTACAATGGAGCCTTTCTCAAGTGAATTGATAATTTTTTCTGTGTTTGTGTACATTCCCTTAGTGTATAGGGATTTTGTGTAACTGTGTGACCTAAAAAAGTCGAGTTCTCTGTTGAGTTCTAGGCAAATGAGGATATAGAAAAGGAGACTGCACAAGAAGATGATGCTGAAGATGCCCCCCCCTTGAAAGTCTATATGGGGGTTGGGGTCCCTTGAATCTTTCATGTTGTTGGGTTGTTCCCATTGTCCCCGGGGTTGAGAACGAAAATAACAATTACACTTACCAGTAATTAGGTTTTCCAGAACCCATGGCAGCACCATAGAGAGGTGGATCTGCCCCCACAAAGGACAGGAAGCCCCAGAGCAATTAAAAAGGGAACACCCACTTCCTCCTTCAGTGTTGATTCCAGAATAGATCCGTAAGAGCCGTACAAAACAGAATTCTTATAACGTCCTTCCTCCTTTTCCTTTTTACTTGAAAGACAGAAAACAATTCTCATCTACCATAAGTACAAGGGAGGGAATTAGAGGGGTGCTGTCATGGGTTCTGGAAAACCCAATTATCAGTAAGTGTAATTGTTATTTTTCCCTTTCACCCATGACAGCACCATAGAGAGAGATCCCAGAAAACAAAAACTCCCCTAGGGAGGGAAGGTGCTTGAAAGGTATCTTAAGGCAAGAAGACCCAAAAGGCTAACCAGAGGTCCAAACCAAAAAAGGTGGAAACAATAACCGCATCTCAACCCAGCATTCCAACATTATAAAAGAATCCTAAAAGGGATTCTCATCAAGTGTTAACATAAATCATAACAGATTTAACAAAACATCTTAGAGAAGTACTTATCTTAATGAAGAACTATCAAACTGAAGATGATTGCTGAACACCGACTCTTTGGTGCAGATTATATTTCAAGACAGATGCACGGGCACGGGCTCCAAAGGCAGTCAGCCGAGCAGGCCCAGACTCCAAAGGCAGTCAGCCGAGCAGGCCCAGACTCCAAAGGCAGTCAGCCGAGCAGACCCAGACTCCAAAGGCAGTCAGCCGAGCAGACCCAGACTCCAAAGGCAGTCAGCCGAGCAGGCCCAGACTCCAAAGGCAGTCAGCCGAGCAGGCCCAGACTCCAAAGGCAGTCAGCCGAGCAGGCCCAGACTCCAAAGGCCGTCAGCCGAGCAGGCCCAGACTCCAAAGGCCGTCAGCCGAGCAGGCCCAGACTCCAAAGGCCGTCAGCCGAGCAGGCCCAGACTCCAAAGGCCGTCAGCCGAGCAGGCCCAGACTCCAAAGGCCGTCAGCCGAGCAGGCCCAGACTCCAAAGGCCGTCAGCCGAGCAGGCCCAGACTCCAAAGGCCGTCAGCCGAGCAGGCCCAGACTCCAAAGGCCGTCAGCCGAGCAGGCCCAGACTCCAAAGGCCGTCAGCCGAGCAGGCCCAGACTCCAAAGGCCGTCAGCCGAGCAGGCCCAGACTCCAAAGGCCGTCAGCCGAGCAGGCCCAGACTCCAAAGGCCGTCAGCCGAGCAGGCCCAGACTCCAAAGGCCGTCAGCCGAGCAGGCCCAGACTCCAAAGGCAGTCAGCCAGGCAGGCCCAGACTCCAAAGGCAGTCAGCCAGGCAGGTCCAGACTCCAAAGGCAGTCAGCCAGGCAGGCCCAGACTCCAAAGGCAGTCAGCCAGGCAGGCCCAGACTCCAAAGGCAGTCAGCCAGGCAGGCCCAGACTCAAAGGCAGTCAGCCAGGCGGGCACAGACTCAAAGGCAGTCAGCCAGGCGGGCACAGACTCAAAGGCAGTCAGCTGACCAGGCATCGATGAACAAGTGTTCAATCAACCAGGCAAAGAGGCACTTTAGCGAAGCAGGTATAGATGCCAGACATTCATCTAAGCAATCATGCATGTACAGGAGATCAGCCAGATAGGAACAGTTTCAGTGAAACTAACATAAGATCAAAGGCATCCAGCCTGAAGCCAAGCGGCAGGCAACAAACCAGGCCCCAAAGCCTAGAGGCAGGCCATCCAGGCCCCAAAGCCTAGAGGCAGGCCATCCAGGCCCCAAAGCCGAGAGGCAGGCCATCCAGGCCCTAAAGCCGAGAGGCAGGCCAACTAGGCCTCAAAGCCAAGAGGCAGGCCATCCAGGCCCCGAAGCAAAGAGGTAGGCCATCCAGGCCCCAAAGTCAAGAGGCAGGCCACCCAGGCCCCAAAGCCCTGAGGCAGTCGACCAGGCCCAGAGGTCACGAGGCAGTCGACCAGGCCCAGAAGTCACGAGGTAGTCAACCAGGCCCAGAAGCCACGAGGCAGGCCATCCAGGCCCCAAAGCCAAGAGGCAGGCCATCCAGGCCCCAAAGCCAAGAGGCAGGCCATCCAGGCCCCAAAGCCAAGAGGCAGGCCATCCAGGCCCCAAAGCCAAGAGGCAGGCCATCCAGGCCCCAAAGCCAAGAGGCAGGCCATCCAGGCCCCAAAGCCAAGAGGCAGGCCATCCAGGCCCCAAAGCCAAGAGGCAGGCCATCCAGGCCCTAAAGCCAAGAGGCAGACAACCGGGCCTTAATCCAAGAGGCAGACAACCAAGCCTTAATCCAAGAGGCAGACAACCAGGCCCTAAAGCCGAGAGGCAGACAACCAGGCCCAGAAACCAAGAGGCAGTCAACCAGGCCCAGAAGCCATGAGGCAGTCAACCTGACCCAAAATATACAACCCTATCAATCATGCTAAGGGCCAATTCATACCACCATACAACACAAATATTTACTAAAAAATTCTAAGTTCAATCCATAAGATGTTCCTTGCTTCACAGCCCTGGAGGCTGCATGCTCCAGGCTCCTCTGTCCGAAGGACAGGAAACCACACTGAAGGAGGAAGTGGGTGTTCCCTTTTTAATTGCTCTGGGGCTTCCTGTCCAGTTGTGGGGGCAGATCCACCTCTCTATGGTGCTGTCATGGGTGAAAGGGAAAAAATTTGATTCCCTCTAAAATTAAATCTAGAGGGGGATTTTCCATTATGGCCCCTGAACCGGCCCCTATAGTGTTGTTTTTGACCAAAAGTGGGATAAAAGGCATGTTGTTCACTATCTGAATTATCTGTCTCTGAGGCCGAAGTTTCATTGATAGAGTCTTTATGTGCAAGAGATAAAACGTTGTACGCGGTTTTATTCCTGAATTCTGTCAGATCGTTCACAAACTGTTTATGTTTTCGTTCAACTAATGAGCTTTTGAACCGCTCAATGTTGTTCTGTAGTTCAGATTCCCTTTTGGGGAATTCCGTATGATCTTTAAAAGTGAGAGCTACAGTAATTTTATCTTTTTTTTTCTATCTCTGCTAATTTGATATTTCCTTGTGCTAATAGGAGTCTCGTGAATTAGGGTATGGCTACACCGCAACACTGGTAGCAGGATAGCAGAGTAGTGGTGCTCCCATAGAAATGAATGGGATTTCTCTGCAAGTTGTAAGAAAATCCAGTAGTGCTTGTTCGACCAGTGTTTCTATATAGCCATACCCTTAGACTTTGCACAGCCACACAGTCAAAGAAACAGCAGACTCTGACAGTGAATGAGGCTCAGAGACCTCTATTTATTCACCAGTAAGGATCCCAGTTGTCACAACTGGGATCTCCTCAGGCTATGGATGATTAGCTGTTCTGGAGTAAGGGTGTGGACTAGAGTTGAGAGAACCTCCTCACGGAATCCATAATGTAATTCAATGCCGACATGCCAAACAGAATGCCTTTAGAGACATTGTGTTTTGCATGCCGTCATAATACAAGTGTATGGCCAGCAGAATGGAACCCTCGGGGCTGGCCATACACTTGTATTATGCGGCATGCCGGCATTGAATTATGTGATGGATTCTGTGAGAATGGAATCCATTATGTTATTCACTTAAACCGCTGACCCAAACTTGAACCTGCCAAAAGGCTGGTTTGCTCAACTCTAGTGTGGACTGGTAGGTCCCTCTACCAAACCTACCTACAAGTCAAAAAAAAAAAAAAAGCCAACCCAGAATAAAGCCTGAACAAAATAGCAGATACAGCTTTCTGGGTTCTCTTATCTCACCTAGCTGAGGACTTTGGGTGAGATATACATAGTCCTTCCAGCCCTTTTCCCACACACATTGTTACAATATATATAAACATAACAACAAACCTGTTGCTACTCCTCAAGAAATTCGACATTGCTGTGCATTTTTAAAAAGGATGTTTGTTACCACCGACTACTATCCATTTACCCGTAAGCATACATAAGGAAAAAAATAGAATATGTAAAAGACAAATAAAAGCAGCCAAACTAGAGACCGAGAGATTAATCGCCAGTAAGAGAGTAAAACTAACCCTAAAATGTTCTTCAATTATATAAATACTAAAAAGTATAAACCTGAAGGTGTCGGCCCCTTACAGAGTAATGAGGGGGGAGTTGCAGAGAGCGATGAGGAGAAAGCGAAGCTACTAAATAACTTTTTCTCCACTGTATTCACTGAGGAAAATAAACTGTCAGATGAAATGCAGAGTATAAAAGTAAATTCCACTTTAAAAGTGTCCTCTCTGACCCAGGAAGAGGTACAGCAACGTCTTAAAAATATTAAAATAGACAAATCACCAGGACCGGATGGCATACACCCACGTATCCTAAGAAAATTAAGTAATGTCATCGACAGACCCTTATTTCTGATATTTAAGGACTCTATACTGACGGGGAGTGTTCCACAGGATTGGCGCATAGCAAATGTGGTGCCAATATTCAAAAAGGGTCCAAAAACAGAGCCCGGAAACTATAGGCCGGTAAGTTTAACTTCTGTTGTGGGTAAACTGTTTGAAGGTTTTCTGAGAGATGCTATCTTGGAGTACCTCAATGAAAATAAGCAAATAACTCCGTATCAGCATGGCTTCATGAGGGATCGGTCATGTCAAACCAATTTAATCAGTTTCTATGAGGAGGTAAGTTCTAGACTTGACCGCGGCGACTCAATGGATGTCGTATATTTGGACTTCTCCAAAGCGTTTGACACGGTACCACATAAAAGGTTAGTATACAAAATGAGAATGCTTGGCCTGGGAGAAAATGTCTGTATGTGGGTAAGTAACTGGCTCAGTGATAGAAAACAGAGGGTAGTTATTAACGGTAGATACTCAGATTGGGTCACTGTCACTAGTGGGCTACCACAGGGGTTTGTATTGGGTCCTATCCTCTTCAATATATTTATTAATGATATTGTAGAAGGTTTGCATAGTAAAATATCAATTTTTGCAGATGACACTAAACTGTGTAAAGTAATTAACACAGAGGAGGACAGTGCACTGCTACAGCAGGATCTGGATAGACTGGAGGCTTGGTCAGAAAAGTGGCAGATAAGGTTTAACACTGACAAATGTAAGGTTATGCATATGGGAAGGAATAATGCAAGTCACCAGTACATACTAAATGGTAAAGCACTGGGTAACTCTGACATGGAAAAGGACCTAGGAATTTTAGTGAACAGCAAACTAAGCTGTAGAAGCCAGTGCCAGACAGCTGCTGCCAAGGCCAACAAGATAATGGGTTGCATCAAAAGGGGCATAGATGCCCGTGATGAGAACATAGTCCTGCCACTTTACAAATCACTAGTCAGACCACACATGGAGTACTGTGTACAGTTCTGGGCTCCTGTGAACAAGGCAGACATAGCAGAGCTGGAGAGGGTTCAGAGGAGGGCAACTAAAGTAATAACTGGAATGGGTGGACTACAGTACCCAGAAAGATTATCAAAATTAGGGTTATTCACTTTAGAAAAAAGACGACTGAGGGGAGATCTAATAACTATGTATAAATATATCAGGGGTCAGTACAGAGATCTCTCCCATCATCTATTTATCCCGAGGACTGTGACGAGGGGACATCATCTGCGTCTGGAGGAAACAAGGTTTGTACATAAACATAGAAGAGGATTCTTTACGGTAAGAGCAGTGAGACTATGGAACTCTCTGCCTGAGGAGGTGGTGACGGTAAGTTCACTAAAAGAGTTCAAGAAGGGCCTGGATGTATTTCTGGAGGGTATTACAGGTTATAGTTACTAGAGAGGTGTTGTTGATCCAGGGAGTTATTCTGATTGCCTGATTGGAGTCGGGAAGGAATTTTTCCCCCTAAAGTGAGGAAAATTGGCTTCTATCTCACAGGGGTTTTTTTTGCCTTCCTCTGGATCAACTTGTAGGAAAACAGGCTGAACTGGATGGACAGATATCTTTTTTCGGCCTTACAAACTATGTTACTATGTTACTATGTTACATGCGGCTGTCACATTGACATTACTAATGTTGTCATGGCATTAAAGAGCTTTAGCAGGGTTGGGTGCGATAGAGACCTCAGAGTGTCATACACAATTTTTCAGGACAATTAGATTTTCCCAAACCCTCATATAATAGTCCTTAGTATCCTCATCAGCCTTGGATACCACCAGATGACAGTGGCACTTGTTTAGCATCCGAGGCATATTCTGTAGGCAGGGCCGGTTTTAGACAAAATGTGGCCCTGGCCAAAATCAAAAGTGGGGCCCAATCTTGTAATAATGTGCTAAAAGCACAGTCCGACGTTCGACACCTGGTACCCTCGCCGATCCGCTGTTTGAGGAGACGGCACGTGCTGTTCACTGCTGCTGTCCCTTAGACATACAGCAGCAGAGCTCCTCATACCTCCTCTTGTAATGTGCTCTGATATTACAAAACAGGAGGTATAAGAGCAGAAGACTACAACTCCCAGAATTTCCCTGGCACTTACATTGAATCCATCCTTCCTCATTTTTTCCCATGCATCACTGGTCTTCTTTATTACTTCTCTGTACTGCTGAGCTCCGCCTCTTGCTCTGGTCACATGAAGGTGAGGCCATCGCAAGTCCTTCATCCCCTTTTTCTCTGCTGAGCTCCGCCTCCTATTCTGGTCACATGATGGTGAGGTCATCACAGGTCCTTCATCCCCCCTCTTCTCTGCTGAGCTCCGCCTCCTGCACATGACATCATGGCAGGTCCTACAGCTCCAGTAGAAGAGTGTTGCAGGAGTACTGAGCTGTCAGCACTGTGGTAATGCTTTCTCTTATATGTGAGGGAGGGGATCCTGAATTGTAAAGTGCAGCTGTTCAGCTGTCCACCTGTTTGCTTTCACAGATGTTCAGCTGAACAGCAGCACTGAAGCAGGGGCCCTCCAACATTGAGTGTTATTAATAGGGTTGAGCGAAGCGAGCTCCAATCAAAACTTAATTTGAATGCTGTGCAGAGATCCGTCTCCATACAGCATTCAAATGTATGGGCTCTAGCGGGGTGAAATCCGTTTTATATAATATCTAGGGATGAGCGAATCAACTTCGGATGAAACACCCGAAGTCGATTCGCATAATCGTATCAGTATTAGAATGTATTGGTTCTGATGAGCCGAAGTTATTACTTCGTAAAGGCTCGCAGGACTTCATAAATTGACTCTTGCTCGCAGGACTCTCATAAATTGAGTCAACTTTGAACTCAAATTTTAAAATGGTTTTCAAGTTTAAAAATCAAAGTCTGAAGTTACCCACCAAAATCTTACATGACTTCGGTGATAACGAATTTCAGCTCACCGGAGCCCATACAGCATTCAAAAGAAGTTTTGACTGAAACAACTTCGGATCTATGATCTGAAGCTCGCGTCGCTCAACACAAATTATTAAACATACCACCATGGAGAGAGCAAGTTTTGTGGGTTCTTTTCTCCTTAGGTGGATGTCCAGGATCACTGGCAAAAGAGGCCTGTCTGGTGTGCTCCTGTGAGGAAGAAGACCTGTCCTCACAGGGGTTTTGATGTAGATAGGTGACTCTGCTTCACTGGCAGCAGCCATCTTGGGTGATAGCCTGGCACAGCTGTGAGAAACTGTCCAGCACAAAAGGAGGCAGATCAGGTAGAGGCAAATGGGGGCTTGGAGAAGGACTGTTCTCCATTAGAACTGTGAAGGTACAGTAGTGTAAGTAACCCATTAATGTAGTGTTGTTGGCACGGGGCTAAGGCTACACACACACACTTTTTTATGCAGTTCATAAGATGAAATATCACTTGACATTGTCACTTACAGTGTTTTGGATGGCATGAATGATCTGTCCCAAATAGCAAATTAACTGTGTTTCACAATGTATGACCGTCCTCTTACAAATGAAACCATTCAGTAGATATTGCTAAATATCTAATAAATTGTAATAATAAATAAATAATTATATTTGTAAATTCTGCAGTTTTCAAGGGGTATGGCTTCAGGTGCTCAGAGACTATATGGCGACAAGAGTCACTATGATCACTGCCGGACTGAAGTTCCTTGGGCCCACCAGAAGAAATCATTCCGAAGGTCCACTCTGTATGTATACAGGACATGTGCACTTCCACTGTAATTTTTTATCATTTCCCAACAGGATATATCATCAGTAAGATCCGTCTCTTCGGACTGCATGTATCTCTAGTCAGCTCAAGTTCAACTGGGGTCCTGTTTATTAGGGGCCCATTAGTGCATCTAAACTTGGGCCCACCTGAGGTTCCCCTGGTACTCTAGTGGATTAGTCCCATCTTGACTGTGATTCTGTAGTGGGGAGCCGGAGACATTAAGGGGAAGAATTATCAAGCTGGTGTAAAGTAAAACTGTCTTAGTTGCCCATAGCAACCAATCAGATTCCACCTAGGTCTACTTTACACCACTTTGATAAATCTCCACCTAAGAGTGCAACTGTATTCTTACTTTAGAGGTGTATGGTGCCTCAACTGTACATTCTTATGCCCCCCTAAAATCATATGACCAAAAAAAAAAAACAATCGTGCCATGTTCCACCATTTGCAGTTTGTAGCAGGGCTGTGGAGTCGGTAAGCCAAAGCCCCGACTCAGACTCCTTAATTTCCCCTCATCCCGACTCCGACTCCCTCATACATGGAGCATGTTTAAGTGATAACTTTAAACAAATTTGCATAAAATCAATAGTACAGATAAGTCATGACAAAAACAGTTTGTAATCTATCAGGCTTCTCTGGGTACAGCTCACTTAGGGCCTAATCAGAGGCGTAGCTAGAGGTTCAGCACATGGGGGGGGGTAAACATTCTTGAGTGGTCCCCCCACTTATTGGCTTCCTTTAACGCACGTTTCCAACTTCACAGGCACATACTACTAGTTGTGGTTATAATACTGTATTAGCAAGATGACTATATAAACTGCTAGATCATCTATGCTGTTAAGTACAGTACAATAGACTTTCTACATACCCTACTCTAAATACTCTACCACATAATGCAGTAAAATATAGGATTAATATGAGTAAAAAAAGGGGACTCCTATGTTAAAGGAAATCTGTCCCCAGCTTTTACATCACTAAACTAACAGTCCCTTGCCCCCATCAGACCTCAGATCGGCTTAATGTGCCCCCATCAGACCTCAGATCAGTGTATTGTGCCCCCATCAGACCTCAGATCAGCGTATTGTGCCCCCATCAGACCTCAGATCAGCAGAATGTGCCCCCATCAGACCTCAGATCAGCTGAATGTGCCCCCAGCAGACCTCAGATCAGCAGAATGTACCCCCATCAGACCTCAGATCAGCAGAATGTTCCCCCATCAAACCTCAGATCAGCAGAATGTACCCCCATCAAACCTCAGATCAGCAGAATGTACCCCCATCAGACCTCAGATCAGCAGAATGTGCCCCCATCAGACCTCAGATCGGCTTAAACTGCTCCATCAGACCTCAGATCAGCGTATTGTGCCCCCATCAGACCTCAGATCGGCTTAATGTGCCCCATCAGACCTCAGATCGGCTTAATGTTCCCACATCAGACCTCAGATCAGCAGAATGTACCCCCATCAAACCTCAGATCAGCAGAATGTACCCCCATCAAACCTCAGATCAGCAGAATGTGCCCCCATCAGACCTCAGATCGGCTTAATGTGCCCCCATCAGACTCCATAATGGAAGCGCTCACTTGTATTGCCTGATTGTACTAAGGCCCCCCCATTTGTATTGGGCCCGGAGCATCGCCTCCCCTACCCCCCCCCCCCCCCCAAAGGGGCGACGTGATGTATGAAAACTGTCTAGGTCTAAGACTTTTTTTGTTGCCCATAGCAACCAATCAGAGCTCCCCTTTCATTTCTCCAGAGCACTATATGAAATGAAAGGGGAGCTCTGATTGGTTGCTATGGGCAACAAAGAAACTTCTACACCTAGACAGTTTTCATACATAAGGCTCTAGGTGTTTTACATCAGCAGATAGAAGCCATGAGAGCAGCTAACCTCTCCAAACATGAGCTCAGAGGAAACATAAAGCATACAGAGAGAACATGCACTGGACATAAAGGGCAGTACACAGTCCTCTCAACTAAAAGCCTAAATCCTTAGATCAGGAATAGAACAGACATTTATAGGACATTTCATCATTTTCACAAATTCTTCTAAAAATATATTCAGCACTGAACTAAATGTACTAATTCATTATATATTTTAGGAGTCGGAGTCGATCCAGTTTATACTGACTCCGACTCCACCAAAATGGTGACAGACTCCGACTCCACAGCCCTGGTTGTAGGAAGGTATTTTCTACCGTTGTTTCTAGAGGAGCATATCACTGTCATATGAGACATAACTGATTGCTTGCTTATGAAATTCAGAATCAGTAGAAGGACGCACACAAATAATTCTGCATTGCAAATAATGGCTATATCTATTTACCAGTGAATTATCTACTTACGTGAAATAAGATAGCACACACTTGTAATGTTTGCAGAGTTGTGTGTGTTGAAATCGAAAATGGAGAGAAACAGAAACAGCTTAAAAAGTCTCAGCTTTGGAGACTGCTGGTCTAGTGCAGTCCAAATATTCCCAATGCACAAAAAGGAAATCCAATAGGGTTTCAGCCACAGTAAGACCTCTATTCACACATATCATAAGTGATGAATGGACACGTGCTGTTCGTGATCTCTATGGACAGCACACATATCCATTGATTTTAATGTGTTTATTCACACATTAGTGGTCACTGGTAACACTATGGAAGCATGGCCTATGATTAGGTATCTCTCATGCATGTTATAATCTGTGAAAACCACGGATGCCATCAGAGTTTGGTCTGTGATTTTCCTCTTTTCTAGCATACGCTCTGTAAATTAATTTTCAGCCTAGCAGTGCCGATGGAATACAGATGGCACATGGGGAGTAAAACTGCAGCTGAAGTAGGTGCAGCTGGTAACCGGTATGGGCGGGTCCGAGTCTTGCCCTGTTCTATTTTGCTTGGGCGTCCAAGCGATAAATGTTATGCCCCATCACTGACATAAGTGAAGCACGATCCTGAAAAGGATGACCCCAACTGGTACTCATACCCAATTCCTATCCTAACTCAAACCTGACACACTAAGGCTGCCGGAACAGCCTGCATTCCGGATTTTCTGCTACTGCATCAATGTCCGGCCCTATTAACTATAATGGGGATCTGTTTTCATCCGACCAATTCTCAGCATGTTTGGCCGGTTGCGGCTGAATCTCCGCGGATTCCCATTATAGTGAATGGGACAGGTGGGTATCGGGTAGCGTCCCGCACTGCCAGATTCCTGACACCTCCAGCAGGCTGTGAAATTAGCCTAACCTATTCCTACGTGCTCTGCCAATAATAAGACACTGGCTCATCAGGGAGTCTGCGATTGAATGGTTCGAAGGTTAGGACATTATGGAGGCAGTGGCCATATGTTTTTAATTTATAACATTAAAAGTTAAAAGGGTTTTCTAGGATTTTTATACTGATGACCTATCCTATGGGTAAGTCATCAGTATCTAATCAATGGGGGTCCTGGACCCCCGCTGATCAGTTGTTTGAGAAGGCAATGACGCTCCAGTGAGTGCCACAGGTTTCTCTCTGCATTTCCTAGGCCAGTGACAACACGTTCATTGGTCACGTGACCTAGGAGCAGCTCAGCCTCATAAAAGAGCCCGAGCTGCGCTACCAGGCACAGCCGCTATACAATGTATGGCACTGCGCTTGGTGAGCTAATAGAAGACCACAATGTTCACAGGAGCGCAGTGCCTTCTCAAACAGGTGATCAGCGGGGGTCCTGGGTGTTGGGCTACTAATGATGTATCCAGAGGATATGTCATCAGTATAAAAATCTTGGAAAACCCTTTTAAGTTTTATACCCTACTCACTGTCTGTAGAAGCATTATAAACTGATATTTCTCTCTGCATCAAAATTCAAACTGCATCAAAATGTGCATGTGGGATGGCACCAATACATTATTGTTTTGCAGCAAGTCACTGAGAATGGTCAATAAGGCAACTGTAAAGATCAAACATAAAACCGGTGCTCCACAAGAGTCATAACTAAGCAATGAAAATGGAGAAGGTGGAAGAGAATTCGACTTTGAATTTGTGTCCCATGGCGGGAGCATGTCTTTATTAAAAATGGTGTGTTTACTCACTTGGTATGCCAAACAACTCTTTGGTGTTCCAGGGTATGTAGTCTTCCCATTCTTGTTGTGCTATTTTTCACAATTTTTAGGTTTTTTTTGTAATATGCCCATGAAACAAATATGTAGACAACTATTAAACCTCATTCACACAGTGCAGATTTATCAGAATGCAAGAAACGAGACATATTGTGTCCCCCCTCGGGGCCTAGTATGGCAGCACCCTAAGTACCATACAATCTTCATGCAAAGTCTCCCAGATAACATCCAACATCAAAAGCACATTTTTTTGTGGTGGACATCACTTAAAACCTATACATTTGTAGCCCATTCCATAAGAAAAAGAAACTTTGACCCAACAAGTCATGGCATAATTTTTTTTATTGCCAAATCCATAAATAAATGTTAAGTTAACATTAGTAAAATTCTAGCCTTATTATATATTAAAGGGTTATTCCCATCTTGGACAATGGGGGCATATCACTAGGACATGCCCCCATTGTCTTATAGGTGCAGGTCCCACCGCTCGGACCCGCACCTATATCGAGAACGGAGCCCCCAAAGTAAAGGAGAGCGCACTGTGCATGCGCAGCCGCCCTCCATTCATTTCTATGGGGCCGCCGAAAATAGCCGAGCGCTGGCTCGGCTATTTCCGTCGGCTACATAGAAATGAATGTGAGCGGGGGCCGCGCATGCGTGGTGTGCTCCCATTCATTTCCATGGGAGCAGCCGCACCATTCTCAATATAGGTGCGGGTCCCAGTGGAACCCGCACCTATCAGACAATGGGGACATATCCTAGTGATATGCCCCCATTGTCTAAGATGGTAATACCCCTTTAATTTACTTGGGAGAAAGGGAGATCTTAGAGAAAAATTTAATTTATTTACGTTGGCATGAAAATCAAAGTTATTTTTAGCTGTGCAAAATGTAGAGTGTTCACATTCACTTACACATTTACAACGGATGCATTTCATGTATTATGTACAGCGGTAAATGTATTTACACTCATAAGACTAGATAGTAAAATCTATGTTTAATAGTAAATTCAGTGCTTCAATTAAATCTTTCACCAGCAACCTCCCTGTCAAACTGTTTGCATAGACACATAACTTTACTTCACTTGATTAAAATGCTGTTTTTCAGTTGCTGATCTGAGACTCAGTTCCCGAGTTATGACCATTTTTCGTAAAGTGCAAATTAGGCCTTTGGTGCAATGAGGGCATCATCATTATGCTTGTTGCAACCAAGCTCCGTTCCTTTCTGTGGCCAGCCCCTCCCTTGCTGCTTTGATTTTCAGGGCCAGGCAGTGACAATACAGCCAAGGAGGGGCTGACCACAAAAGAATCGAACTTGGATGCAACAAGAGCAAAGGTGACACCCTCGTTGTACCAAAGGTCTAGCTTGCATGTTAAGAAAAAGTATCATAACTCAGGAACAGAGCCCTGGATCAACAAAAGAAAAACCGTATTTTAATCAGGTGAACCACAGCTATGTGCCTATGCAAACGGTTGGATAGAGAGGTTGCTGTGTGTTAACACTCTCTTTTTCCTTCTTCTCGCTGCATCTTGTAACAGTGTGGCCACACTGTTGTGGATATCCACAGTGTAATGCTACTTTCACACTTGCGGTAGCCTTTTCCAGCAGGCTATTCCGGCGGGGGAACAGCCTGCCGGATCTGTGCTACCACAGGTCTGCTCAGGCCTCATTCACTATAATGGGGACGGGCTGGAGGTCTGGCCACAGCATGGGAAACATGCCGAGAGGAGGCCAGACAAAAACCACAGCATGCCGGAAAAGGTTATTGCAAGTGTGACAGTAGCCTAAATCGACATACTGTAGGTTTAAAATCCACACTGCAGGTCAATTTATGCTGCTCATTTTTCAAAAGCGTGTGGAAATCTCTGAATATATCATCCATTTTGCTGCTACTGTTAAAGTTTAGGGATTTGCCGGCATGCATCGCACGGACATACAGTGAACACAGGATTTCTGTTTTTGTGGGTGGAGTGTTCCTGGTGTGAAGATGGAGATAAATGATGTGTGCACACGTCAATCAGATGTCTCAGCTCCAATCATTTATCATGGGATCTCACACAGGTTGAGGCAAACCTTCTGCGCCCTCTCTCACAGCACATAGACACAGAGGGTGAGATATGGCTGCACCTCATCTCCCTCTCTCTTTTTTACCGTTTTATAATATATAGATTTTTTGGAGCCTGATGAGGCTTTTAAACATGTACGGAAAGGATAGGAGAACAAGAGAACCACAGGCTGGAAGGTGAGGAAGAGGTCCCTTCGTCTAGCAAGGTGTATGTATATATACAAGCACACACAAATATACATATACAAAATACATTAAATATGTATTCACATGTGGTATTAACATTATGTACACTTCAATAATGATCTCATATTAATAATTAAGCATTCATTACCATTATGGCATTCATAATGCCATTGCATTATGCATCTTTGCTCTTCCCGATGAAGCCGAAGATGTTGTGTGCACGTGCTATTCTAGAGAGTGAGTGTGCAGGCTGTTAATCTAAAGGGAGGGGAGAGTGAATTGAAGGAGAGGGGCATCTGTATAGAGCACCAGGGACATTGCTAGAGCAGTGCTTGAGCCACAGAAGCCTGCCTCTTGGTGCTCCAATAGCTAATTAGCATATTGATAAAAAGTCAAATTTTTCCACAACGCTACTACCTACAGATATGTATCATTTTAATCAGCGTCAGCAACCCTTCCAGGATATATACCTGGTTGTATAGGGTTGATCCATGTGACAGAGCTGCTTTAAGTGAAGCATTAAATAATATTGCTAATTCACCCCAATACCCGGTGATGATGAGATACATGGACAATCATGGCCTGTAGTATACAAGTTTTCTGAACAGTGCAATCAAATTGTAACCTTCAACTTTTTCTTATTGAAACACAATATATTCTACCTACTAGTGCAAGCGACTCATACATAATGAATTTGTTTAAAAGTCAGTCTACTTGAGCGGCGCGGGCTGGCCTCACTGCTCAGGAGATTCACCCCTTGCTCTTGATTGGCAGGGCCAGACATCTTGTCTGGCCCGGGAAATCTCATGCCTGCACCGTCTCTGAGTAGCGACGCAAGAGCAGTGGATCTGTTGTGCAAGCACGGTTGGCATCTGCACTGAACAACGGTGCAGCCATGAGATTGGCTGCGCCAGGCAACATGCCTGGCCCTGTCAATAAAGGGGGAGAGGGGAGGGCAGTCTCTTGAGGTTGCTGCTCAAAGAGGCAGATTTTTGAATGAAGTAGATTTGTACAAATCAATGCTCTCATCACTACTACAAAAGATAGCATCTTGTTCAAACGTTCATGGATAAATTACTTTAAACCTAATAAACTCAATATCTATTTCACTTCCTGATCTCAGTTTATGGCAGGGAGTAAAATATACGTGTAATTTTGTTGAAACGACCATTCAAGAAACACTGAAGTATAAAATCCCTTTAGAATAAACAATCAAAAACACTTTTAATTACTATAAAAAAATATCTTATCTTTATATCTTAAATATCCTGCACTGATGATCCAAGTGATAGAAAAAAAAAAAGTTGATTCACAGTCTTCAAATTCCTCCATTTCTATGTGCAAAGTGTGCAATCATAAAACTCAAGTCTTTAGTCAGGAAAAGCGACCATGGGCATTAATCTAGCTTTCCCAGCACAACGAAGAATGATCTCCGACTTTCATGTGCATTTAAGGCAAGGAGATTGGGTTAAACTATTCAGTTCAAAAGGCATATTTGAAAAAATCTGAAGGAGCCTCCACGGCAGCATTTTCTTCAAGCATGAAGGACTATCTGTAAGCCAAACCACACGTGTAGATACCAAACTCTCAGAAGCCATTATTCATCACAAATGCCATAACTGACATAATGAAGATGATTAGCGTGTTTCCTAAAAAAGAAGAGAGACAAACACATTAGAAACGTGAAATTATGTTAATGTATAACTAGGGAAACTTGAGATGAGATGCTTCAACAAAATGGTCAAGTTTCCAGCCCTAAGGAATGATAGAGGCAGGTGCATACGATGGACAGACAAACACAAAAAAAAAAAAATTAACTATGAAAATTTGCTGTAAAACATTTAAAGCAATAAACATAAAAGAATGCAACTTTAAAGGGTTTCTGTCACCAATATTTAGCCTATTAAACAGGATGACATTTCCAATGGGCAAATGTCACCTGAGGCTAAATATGTAAGTGACTTTATTCCTAATTGGGCCATTTTTGTGTTTTTAATACTTTTATAATATGTTAATTAGCCTCCTAGGAGCAGGGGGGGTGGTACCCCTGCACCTAGAGGCCCGTTACATCACCGTGTAAAACACCTCCTACTTCTTGATTGACAGGGCCAGGCAGCGCGCTCCATCTGCTGTGGCCCTGACCGATGCAAATCCCGCGCCTGCGCCGTGCGTCCTTCATTCAGCGCAGGTGCAGCGAGTGTAGCAGGCTCCCGGCTTCCTCACTGCGCCTGCGCTGCCTTCTCTTCCTAGCGGACTGTCCTGTAGTCGGCGCCGGCACAGTGAGGAAGCCGGGAGCCTGCTACACTCGCTGGGCCTGCAGCGAATGGAGGACGCACGGCGCAGGCGCGGGATTTGCGTTGGACAGGGCCGCAGCAGATGGAGCGGGTAGAAGTAGGAGGTGTTTTACAAGGTGATGTAACGGAGCCTCTAGGTGCAAGGGTACCGCCCCCCCTGCTCCTAGGCGGCTAATTAACATATTATAAAAGTATTAAAAACACAAAAATGGCCCAATTAGGAATAAAATCACTTACATATTTAGCCTCAGGTGACATTTGCCCATTGGAAATGTCATCCTGTTTAATAGGCTAAATATTGGTGACAGAATTGGTGACCTTAAAGGGAATCTGTATCTAAAACCATCTGCCTCTGTAAATACGGGCTTGTCATCAGATTCTAATTCTCGATACGTCAAAATGGGACAAAAAGCATTCAAATCTGATGACAAGTGCAGAAGCAGATGGTTTTAGTGGCATGTATGTGGTGACAGATTCTCTTTACATGAACACAGATAACATTAACATAAATGAATCCTATATTGTTAAAATGTTAATGACAGAGATGCAAGATGGCCTTCAGAATGCATGAGTTATAGCTACGGCGGATACAAAACTGGTAGTGAAGGGTTAAATACGTAACTAAATCCAAAAGAAAAAAAAAAACAGGCAACAAGGAGCTCTGGAGAAACATTCTTCTTCTTAATTCCTGATCTGCAAAGCCACAAACGGTATCTTACAGAGAAAGTCAATGTCATGACGATGTTAGTATGCAACATGCAGGACGACACTTGACGCATGGAGCACTTGAAACATTGAAAGCTTGTCGAGACAGATCTACCTGTGCTTCTATCTCCTTCATATTACACTGCTCTACAGGTGTCTGATGGCTACTTGATGTGCCACCGTCAACGTTGTTTTGGGTTGGACCTACATAACCATCACTGCACAAGTGTCCAGATAGGAACGAAAAAGAGAATAGTATATGGTGCATGTTAAAAGAATTACATAGTGACAAAATATTACAAATTTAATAAAAGAAAATCTGTTGGCTCTCCTAACATGTCTGTTGCATTACCCAGTTCTTGAGTATCTACTTACAACTCTGTGTTGGATGACGCACTTCTGCTATTTCTCCTGGAAGTGTATGATAACTGGGCGTTACCATTGTCCTTGTCAAGGCAGCGTGTCACAGCGCGTGACAATGGGAAAGGTAACACTCTGTTATCCATTTATTCAATGAGGAACAACAATGATGGCATCATACTGTGTCATAAGCAAAGGTGCTCCAGAACTGTTATATTATGGGTGGTACACAAGTAAAACAGACATATCAGGAGAGGACTTCTATAATCAATTAACTCCTAATCCCCCACCCTCTCAATACAGATCTCACAATTTTCCATAGCAGCTTTTGACTTCATGGGTGGTCTTCCCCCGTTCCCCTCCAGGCCCCTAATTGAATTACTATGTTGTGCCTATTAAGCGAGTTTCAACTTTCATCAGATGCCATGTTAAAAAACAAAATTCATATGACACATGCATTGGGAGCTTTCCTAACACATACAGCAAACGTATGTAGAAAATGTATACTGCAAATGACTGACTGCAGTCATGATGATTTCTGGGTCTAGTCTATAAGTTATAAAAAGTCATTTTGGCCTTAAAGATGTTGTCCGGGATATTTAATTTGAGACAGGGAAGGTATTAGAATAATAAAAGCTTATACTCATTGACCAAAACCACCTCCATTCCAGTGGCAGTGCTCTGTCCTCCCTGACATGCCTGTATACTGTGCGTGACTGCTGCCTGCAATCAGTGACCTCAGCGGTTTGGTGCCATATAATGTCCTGCTAAGGCCAGTGACTGGCTGCAGTGGTCATGTGTGGTTGACGAGCATGATATCACTATAGTAGAAGAACATAGAAGAGTGGCGAGGCTGGAACAGAGGGGTTCAAGGTGATAAGTCATTTTTTAAATAATTATTCTAAAACCTTTGTTGGCTTTTTAAAATAACTCCGGCAACTATTTTAACCCCTTGGATACGGGAGGTTTATCATTTTTGCGCTTTCATTTTTCTTCCCTATCTACCTTAAGCCATAACTTTTTTTTTACGTTTACATATTCATACGGGGGCTTATATTTTGCGGGACAATTTGTAATTTCTAATGCTATCATTTAATATGGCACACAATGTAGTGGAAAAAAAATTTCAAATAGGGTGGAATTGCAAAAAAAATGCAATTCCTCCACCGTTATGGGTTTTGTCCCGTTCCCTTTGCAGCAAAACTGACCTGTGCCCTTCGTTCTTGGGGTCAGTACGATTACAATGATACCACATATGTATAGGTTTTTTTATTTTTATAATAGTGTAAAAATAAATTTAAACTTTGAAAAAAAAAATTCTGACCCCGATAACTTTTTTATAGTTATATCTACAGAGCTGTGTGAGGGCTCATTTTTTGCGGGACAATCTATAGTTTTTATTGATACCATTTGGAGTGTGTGTGACTTTTTGATCATATTTTGTTACTTTTTTTGGGTAAGAGAAGCACTTTTTTTCCCGTTACGCCATTTGCCGTATTGGAAAATATTTTTATATTTTAATAGTCCAGGTGTTTTCAGACACAGTTATGGCCATGATGTTTATATTTTTTGTTATTTATGTATTTATTTTTTTATTCTATGGAAAGGGGGGAGATTTCAATTTTTATATATTTTTTTTAGCATTTTTAAAAACCTTTTATGGTTTTGTAGATCATGTTTGAGGCAACAAGACTGACTATTTTTTTATTTATTCAATATTACCACACTCCATACAGGAGCATGGTAATATGTGAATTGCTGATTTCTTATGTTGGCCTGCCACTTGCTGGCCAAAATAAGAATTGAGCTCCAATACCCTGGATCTCTTCAGAGAGAGCCAGCATATTGAATTCAAATACCGGCATCCTCATGGGTCGCAGAGATCACACATAATCACGGCATCTAAAGGCTTTAATGACCGATTAGCCGCAGGTCTCTGCTGTTTGAAACAGCGGAACCCTGCCGGCTATGGCACCTGCTGCACGAGCAGGCGCCAAGTTTATCCAGTGTCATAGCGAAAGGGTTAAATACTCACTGTACTGTTAAACTTTGCAGAAATCAATAGTTCAGGTGAATATAAGAAACTTTGCAATATATAGTAAAAAAAAAAAAAATGCTTTTTAGCTCACAATCCCCATCTCCATAAACTTCTATGGGCAGCATGTAATCTGATCCTTCTGTCAGCTGACAGTCCTTCTGGTCTCTAAAGACAGGCTTAGCGGGAGGAAGAAGCATCTTCCACTACATTGCAAAGTGTGATTTATGCAAATTAGTTGAAAGTACAGTGACACTTAAAGGGGTTGTCCCATCTCAGACAATGGGGGCATATCACTAGGATATGCCCCCATTGTCTTATAGGTGTGGGTCCCACCACTGACTTCTATCGGGAACGCATCAGTCATTAAACTACCAGGATTTACCAGTTTCTCACATTATTTATCCTGTTGTAAAAAAGAAACAAGGCCGGATTTTTGCTAACCTCGCTTCCCCCCAAAAAATAACCAATAAGTGATTAAAAAGTTGTATGTACCCCAAACCTATAGTGATAAAATCAATAGCTCGCCCTGCAAAAAAAACAGACCTCACACAAGCCCTTTCGATGGAAAAATTAGGAAAAAACATTATATGGAGAAACACAGCATAACTAAAGCTATAAAAACGTAGCACTGACCGCAGAATAAAATTAACATGTCATTTACACCATGCATATTGAGAGCTACCCGGGGCTAATAGAATGCTCATTAGGCATACATTTAACATGGAGTAAGGCTTTGATGCCATTCAATGCATAAAAAAGTAACAGTAAACTGTAAATGTAAAAAAAAGTTACTTAAGTTTTTGCAAATACTGTTTACATTTGTAAAAGAAAAATGTGACAAATGGCGTTAAAGGGGCCTAATATATTGTTATAAAGGGCAAGATATTCTCTGGGGCTTCCATGTCTACGTATCCAGCAGCTATATACAGTACATCTTAAGCTGCGGAAATTAGAAATCACGACAAGACTTCCCTGCACTATTCCCACTGCCTGCAGGAGCTGTCTATAGCATAGTAGATATACTATAAAAAAAACAACATTTAAAAAAAATTATTTTACTCTACTCTGTTGATGCTATATTAAAAAAAACATTTTTTATACTATAATCTCACCCTTTTCTTTTCTTATACCAGAACACATAAATAACTGCTGCTGCAACCAGAATTCCAACAATTCCAGCGATAACTCCTCCTTAAAAGAAATACAGCCATGTTACATACAAATGTACGTTTATGTGCTTGACTAAAAAATACTCAATACTCATTAGTCAAGAAAAACAGTTACACTTGGACACTGAACAAAAATTTTCCCACAGTAGCTGCACGAGGTTAATATCTTATGGGAATAAAAGGGTTAGGAACAGGAAATTGTGGATATAGTAAAAATGTGATAGGGGCAACAAATAACAAAAGGAAAACCAGAACTAAATAACTAAAGGAAAAATAAATTATGTAAAAACAGATATAAGGCAGCAGAATGAAGACAGAGAGGTTCCCTGTCAGAGTAAAATGAACCCTAAAATGTTCTTCAGATATATTAATGGTATAACGGTTAAAACTGAATGTGTTGGCCCTTTAAAAAGTGATAAGGGAGGAGTTGTAGAAGGTGATGAAGAGAAAGTGAATTTAAAAGTAAGCTCAGTAAGCAGGGATGAGATCAAAACATAGGGGGGAATTTATCATTAGGAGAATATTTGAAGTCAGTTTTGCTTGTATCTATGTTGGAGTACTTTGTGCCACATTTATCAAACGTCACAGGTTGTTTGATAAATGTGGCTTGTCCTTAAACCTAACACTTCTGTCTAGAGAAGCTACTCCACTTTTCCTACTCCACCCTCCTCCTGGAGTGAGATTGCGACTTTTTTTAAAAAGTCGCAATGATAAATCTGCAGTGAAACTCATTAACATGGCTAACCACACCCACTTTTCCACCCATATTACAAACTGGAGTGAGTGGTGTACACATGCAAAAAGTCGCAAAAAAATGCGCAAAAAAGTCGCAAAAGCCCTATCGTGCGACTTTTTGAAGACAGAATTCTGGAGTGAAGGTGTGATAAATCAGGGCCATAGTGTATAGATGTGCGATCCAGTTCTTTTCTCACATTTATATGAATGTGAATATGAATAGTGAATTTAAAAGGGTTGGCCGCTTTCTGGTTACTATTGACCAGTGTTTGTAAAATGATTATATGGCACTTACGAATACAGTCTTTGTTGAAATTTTGTGCCATTTTCTATATTTCATACGGTGTTCCTCCCTTGTTTGCCAAGTCTTTTGTGCTGCTCACACAGAGGAATGCTCAACGAAATGGCTACTAATAGAGGGTCATGTGACCAGGCAAATCGCCTCAAATGATGTCACCTCTATTCAAATACTCTTCCATTGCAATCTGCACCTGCGCGGTTTGGAGTTTAGAGTACATGCAGTGTGTTTGAATAGAAGAGACTGGGTGATATGGCTGGTCACATGACTCTCCATCAGCAGCCATCTTAAGGACAAGACCTCTATGTAGACAGCACAGAAGAATTGCCCAACAAGTAGACATAGCTTATGAAATATAGCAAACAGCACAAAATGTCAAGAAAGGCTATATTAGTAAGTGCCATATAGTCATACATACACATTGGTCACAAGTAGCCAGAAAGTGGCCAACCCATTTATGTGAATGTATTCACAGAGGAAAGTGCAGCATCTTCTTAAAAAGATGAAATAAACAAAATCACCTGGTCCAGATGGCATACACCCCTGTATCCTGATGGAAATAAGTAATATAATAGATTGAACCTTTTTATATTTAAAGGAGTTATGTCACGACTGATGTAAAAATGAATATCATACATAATATAGTACATGACAATCTCATTCTAAGTCTACTTTCACACTTGCATTTTTGCCTGATCTGACAGGTATCAGCAAAAATGCTTCCGTTTCTGATAATACAACCGGCTGCATCCGTTATGGATCCAGTTGTATTATCTTTAAAATAGTATTGACTGATCTGGCATGAACACCATTGAAAGTCAATGGCTGCCAGATCCATTTTCTATTGTGTCTGAGAAAACGGATCCGGCACCATTGACTTGCATTGTGCATCATGCCTTCTGCTCCGCATCCCATGCAGTACAGAAAACAGCAGCTTGCATGGAATGCAACCAAATGGAGTGGAATGTATTTCGGAGCATTCCGTTCTGTTCAGTTTTGTCCCCATTGACAATGCATGGGGACAAAGAGGAAGTGTTTTTCTCCGGTATTGAGATCCTCTGCTGGATCGCAACACTGGAAAAGTGAAACGCAAGTGTGAAAGTAGCCTAACAAAGCTAGAAAAAGCCCTGTACTTCACATGGATCAAGAGCTCCTTCTGTTCGTTGCTCTGCTAGATTCTCTTCAAGCCGGCAGCTAAGGGGACTAACTGCTGCTGCTCTCTCCATAAATCCTTCACACCTTTATAAGTACATAGGGCTGATGGCAGATAAAAGATGGAACTAAGCATGTGCGACCACCTCAGTATGTGGATGTGCATGTTACTATATAGTTTAAACATCAGGTGGCACCATTATAGTGGTGTAAAGAAAAAAAAAATCTCACAAATGGAGCATTTTTGTAGCACAGTAAATTAGTAAACTAACTTCATGCTGAATTCTATTCACAACTCTTTAAGGACTTTATAATAACATGGTCTGTTCCACAGGATTTGCACATGGCATATGTGCTACCCATATTCAAAGAGGGGTCAAAAAGGGCCTTTAAGCTTAACCTCTATTATTGGTAATTGTTTAAAGGTTTTCTGAGAGGTGCTATCCTGGAGAATCTAAATGAAAATAAGGGTTTAACTCTGTATTAGCATTGATGTAGAGCAGGATCTCAAACTCGTGGCCCTCCAGATGTTGCAAAACTAAAACTCCCAGCATGCCCCAATAGCTGTAGGCTCTCCTGGCATGCTGGGAGTTGTAGTTTTGCAACATCTGGAGGGCCACGAGTTTGAGATCCCTGATGTAGAGGGATCAGTCCTATCAAACTAATCTGACCAATTTCTATGAGGGGGTACAGATGTAGCCAGAGTTATTTTGATACCAGCTGCTCTAGGATGATCACTTTAATGACATTTATTGTAAAACTGTAATGTGTTTTTGTTGCATTAACTGTCAAAAAAAGTAGCTACATCTGTTCTAGTCTGGACTTGTGAGAGTCGTTGGATGTGATATATCTTGATTTTCATTCATTTAATACTGTGCCACATAAAAGGTTAGTAGATAAAATAAGAATGCTAGGACTGAGTGAAAAATGCATGTAAGTGGCAAGTAAGTGGTAGAAATCAACAGGTGGTTACTAATGGTACATATTGGGATTAGGTCACAGTTACTAGTGGGGTACCACAGAAATCAGTAATGGGGCCCATTCTCTTCTATATGTACATATTTATGTGGTTATGGGAATTCACAGCATCATAAATAGTTCTGAGTTTGATCACAGGAACAGTGTTTGGTCTGGGAAATGCAGCCATCACACACAGTGTGTTTCCCAGACACACCACATTTGTGTGAAACTGGCGTCACTCTCCTAAAGGACTTCAGAAACTACTACTGCAATAAATGTCAATTATTATTATTCAGTATTCCTGAATCCTGCATCCATAAAATGCAGCTTAAATTAGGCTTGCGGATTTGATATGCAATTGTGTATCTACTCAAGACTCTAAAGTTTCAAAAGTTACCAAAGAGATTACTTATGATTCCGTGCAGTGCTATCAAATATCAAGTATACTGCCAGATGGTTAACAAGCTAATAAAACACTTCAGTCCACGAAGGTGCAGATACATCATTTTTTCAACTGGAATCTTTCAGAAAAAAATAATCTGGTGCATGGATAGTACTCTTACATATCTGTCATTCCCTTCTCGAACGTATACTTAAAGGAGTATTCCGGTTACTATAAACATAACTTATGTTTTAGACTAATTCATCATCAATAATTACCTAATATAATGTCAATTTCACATATTTACCGTTCAATAGTTATAAAAGTAGTTTTCTTCCTCTGCTACCCACTATGTTTCCTCATAAATTACCACGGCATCGACCTGTAGTTCTGAGCCTTTGTCATGGGGAGCATGCTCAGTGTGTTGCTATGAATTCTCAAGATAAATGTCTTGTGAAACAAAGGGTGTGTTAGAATGCCAGTGATTACTGAGTAGAAGGGGTGTGACCGGACTGTATATCAGGCAGCCAATCAATAAACATCAATGCTCACAGCAGGAAAGCTAGGGATTGTAGTTTTGTGAGGGAAGATCAGGAGCCATGATACTCTCAGTGTGTTGCAGGCTGATACAGGAGCTAGACCAGTGGTTCTCAACTCCAGTCCTCGGGACCCACCTGCCAGTCAGGTTTTCAGGATTTCCTTAGTTTAGACCAGCTGATATAATTAGCGTCCATCCATCAGGACTTACCACAGGTATTCATTCTGTGGGATATTCCTAAATCCTGACTGGCAGGTGGGTCCCGAGGACTGGAGTTGAGAACCACTGAGCTAGACAAATGGACTGCAAGGTAAATTGAATCTCTGGTTATATGAATAGGTATGGGTTCTGGTTGGGTCCCAGCTTGCAGTCTTAATGCAGTTTTTCAAAAATTAAGCCGGAATTCCCCTTTAATGTGTCTCGTGCCGATGAGAAGGAGCTGTCTCTAGTGCACTGATTATTATGGCACCAAACATTCTGCCACCTGAGTACAAGAGGTGGATATTGTAAGAGGGGATTAAAAAACAGCAGGGGACACCACTGACTTGTATCGGGAACGCATCAGCGTAAAATTGACAAAATACAGCAGTCAGGGAACCCCCATTTTCAAGGCATATGAGGAACCCACACCTATCACTTTATAAAGCAAGAATACCCCTTCGTTAAAAAAATGTATACACATGTAAACTATATAATTCCAACATCAAATCACATTTGTCAGGGGGGAAAAAAAAAATTGATTATATATATATATATATATAATCAATACATACACACAGTAAATACTCGTTATACTAGAGATAAATGAAATTTGTACAAGATTTCTTTAAGGTGTCTATACAATCTCCACTTTTGATAAAAAAAAAAAAGAACATCTGGAAAGCACAGTAAAAAACACGTGAATTGGATATTTTCCATTCCTTATCGTCCTGCGGGCAGCACAGAATGGGTTATTGTCCTGCTCCTCCTGTCTAGGACAGAAGAACGTAAAGCAACTCATTTACGTAATTAAGTGGATGGCTTCACCCGATAGTAGACACTACACAAAAAACAGGTGTTTTTTTCTTCTGTCTAGGACCTCATGCATACCGTATGTATTTTGCAGTCTGCAAATTGTGTTTCCATAAAATTCAGCTACCATCGGTGTTGCATCTGCATCTTTTATCAACCCATTTGACATTATCTTTTTGCGGAACGGACATACGGATGTGAAAACATGTGTTCCCTCAACAAGAAGGGTGTGCTTATCCCCTACTTCTACATATAGTAGCCTGTAAAGGTACGTATATTCACACAAAATCTGTTGCAGATTCAGTTGTGGAAAACAGCTATTTTCATTTGCAAAATCCACCATCAAAACTCTAATAGTTTTTTTTTAAAATGCTCACACAGTGGAGTTTTTTCCACCGCTAAAGTGCGATTCGCTTATGAAGTGGCACAATACTTCTTTGAAGCAGATTGTTATTGTTGTTGGATTTTCTATTGAAGTCAACGGGAAAGCAGAAAAAAAAAAAAAAAAGGTAGCAGTTTTAGAAGTGTTTTTCTATCCAAGAGCTAGATAAGAAAAACACTGGCAAAACCTCTTCTAAATCCTCTTCCAAATCTTCAACCAAACATTCTTCTAGAAAGCTTGTAATACTCCGCTTAATCAACTATCAAATTAGAAATCTGCCAGCAAAACTGACTTGTTATCAACGAGTAATCTGCTACTGATTTTTTTGCTGTGTGACTTAGCCTGCTGCTTCCAAAATTTATTGCAGGATTTGGAAGATCTTGATCATCCAAGTTGGATTTATTTGCGACTATAGACTCATAGTAGCAGCATGTCGCACTGAGATACCATTGAAAAACATTACATGAAGTGTCACAACACATCATCATGTAGCTGTACTTTGTGTCGCATGACATGTTGCTGTGTAGCCTTATTCAGCAAGGGTTCCAGGTGGGATTAACATCTAATACAACGAAGATGCATTTTCTGCAATCAATGCACTTCTGGTTGGTTCATTTTCCGATCAAACATTAGTTAGAAGATTCTTCAGATCACAGCACAATTGAAACCCTCCAGTAAAACCTCTGGTTTTATTGTGGGATCTTTCGGCACTACTCAGCAGCCTCATGGATCCACCTTTTGAGCCACTTTCAGAGACCGGCTTAAATTTAGTTTCTGGAAGACTTTGGCCCTGATTTATCATAACTTCAATCCAGAATTCTGGCATTAAAAAGTCGCCAGGCAATAGGGCTTTTGTGACTTTTTGCACAAAATGTAAGGAATTGTCAAAAATGGTGCGACTTTTTTGCACTTTTGAGATTTTGTGCCTTTTTACACCACTCACTCCAGTTTTGTAATGTAGATGGAAAAGTGGGTATGATTAGCCATGTTAATGAGCTTCACTCCAGTAGGTGGGTGAAGTAGGAAAGCTGGAGTAGCTTTTCTAGACAAAAGTGTTAGGTTTAAGAATAAGACAAATTTATCAAGTAACATGAGACATTTGATAAATGTGGAATAAAGTACGCCAACATAGACTCAAGCAAAAGAGACTTACAATTCCCCTCTTTGTTTTTAGCTTCAAGCTTTGTCTGGTAGAGAGCCATATATCGGGGTTCACTATAAGGGATAACTCTAAGAACAATGCTTTATTTTTTATTAAACATCCCTTTGGGATCAAACATTAAGAGATCTGTCCTCCTACCTTTTATCCTATACTTCAAGATGAGGTTCAATGTAAACTGAATTTCTTGGATGTAAAAAGATGTGTTTCTCTTATTTTGCAAAAATCTAGTAGTTTCAGATTAGTGTACTCACTCTTCCTAGAATTTCATGGTTCCTGAAAGGGTGAAGCTGCCAACAAGTCTACTGTAGCTTTGTGGATTCAAAATACTATCAAATATTGCTATTGATTACAGGATTTACAGCTGCCATGATTTATCAAAGCTCATTCAACTTGATCCACTGCCCACTCATGGGTGGAGAAAGGAGGAGTTTAATTTGATCAAATCTGCAGAGCAGCAACATGGTCACTAGAGCAGCCCTCAGCAGAAGTTATTTTTTAGTTATTTCTACCCCTTAAGCTGTATTGCTTTTCATATTCACGTCTCGTTAATTGTGTAGTGTCCTTTATGGGGCGAATCCAATTTATCTAAACTAATTACTTTATGTTCTTCTGTCTTGATGGGTGGAGTTGTACGTTAACCCATTCAGTGCTACCCTTAGCCTCAAGAAAAAACATTTCTGCAAGCAAATCTTCTTGTAGGGCCCTGAAATGTGCCGAATTCTATGCAGATTTTACCCTTTGAAAAATTTGGTGAAAATTTGAGGAAAATCAGGAAATAATGATACACAACACACTGAGCATTGTGCAGATTTGAAAGTAGAGATTGTGGTGGACAAACGTCCTGTAGGCTCTTCAGATGTTTACAATGTCACACATTTTAAGTAGTTGTGGAGAAGTGAAACATACAGAGGCTCCTGCTATAAAGTAAACAGTGTTATTTTCACACATTAAAGACGCATTTATGGATATAAAAAGATCACAATGCCAAATGAAGCCGCTTTGTGAAAAAAAAACATCATTGAAGCAATGCATGAAATATTTACTGTCCCTGTATACTGACTGGCAAAAAATAAAAAGTATCTTACCCACAACAGCACCAGTGTTATTTTCTCCTATAAGAAAAAAAAATCACATCAGATAATGTAGTAAATATTATAGATTAATAAAATATTTTCCATATGGCTGTAAATAACAATTTAGCACATAATTAGAAAAAATACATTAAAAATAAAGAAAACAAATGTGTGAATCAAAATTCTAAGAGCAGATTTAGCAATGCTATAGATAGTGTAAGCTTAGGCTGTCTTAGACCTGCACCAGGTTTATCACAGTGGCTTAGGCTGGATCAAAAATACAGGGAGAGACACTCTGGAGTACATCAAAACTGGTGTAAAGGAAAACTGGCTTAGTGCCCATAGCAACCAATCTGATTCCACCTTTCATTTTCTAAAGGAGCTCTGAAAAATAAAATGTGGAATCTGGTTGCTATGGGAAACTAAGCAAGTTTTCCTTTACACCAGTTTGGATAAATCTCCCCTTTTGTTTAACTTTAGAGAAACTATACTAAACCCATATGAAGTCCCACGAAAAAGGAGAAACCCTAATTTTACCAAAATTGTGCCACTTTTTAGACAGATTCTAGACACTGACATGTAAGTAAATCTTCTTTTCTTTAAGAGTATCTTTGCACGGCGGATTTTAATGCTGTCAAAATATGCCATGGCTTTAAATGTTGCAGACCTGCTCCTGGTTTATCTCCATTGATTGGAGCTAAACCGCGAGTGGAAACCCACTGCGGCTTCCAGCAGCATCTGTCCAGAAAACGGCCACATGAATGGCACAGCTGTCTCCCATTACAAACAACGGGAAGCGGACACCACGCAGGTGTCGGCTGAATTTTAGTGTAGAATCTGAGCCAAAATTTCAATAGTAAACAGGCCCTAAAAGGAACCAGTCACCTAAGGGAAGAATAGTGTAGGAACAGACCTGCTGATTTCAGCGATCTGTCACTACTGTGATGGCATTCAGTAATCATATACAGTGCCTTGCGAAAGCATTCGGCCCCCTGGAACTTTTCAACCTTTTGCCACATTTCAGGCTTCAAACAAAAAGATATAACATTTTAAATTTTTGGCGAAGAATCAACAAGTGGGTCACAATTGTGAAGTGGAACGAAATTTATTGGATCATTTAAACTTTTTTTTGTAATAATAAAACTGAAAAGTGGGGCCTGCAAAATTATTCGGCCCCCTTGCATCAATACTTTGTTGCGCCAACTTTTGCTGCGATTACAGCTACAAGTCGCTTTGGGTATGTCTCTATCAGTTTTGCACATCTAGAGACTGAAATTCTTGCCCATTCTTCCTTGCAAAACAGCTTGAGCTCTTTGAGGTTGGATGGAGAGCGTTTGTGAACAGCAGTTTTCAGCTCTTTCCACATATTCTCAATTGGATTCAGGTCTGGACTTTGACTTGGTCATTCTAAGACCTGGATACGTTTATTTTTGAACCATTCCATTGTAGATTTTGCTTTATGTTTGGGATCATTGTCTTGTTGGAAGATAAATCTCCATCCTAGTCTCAGGTCTTTTGCAGACTCCAACAGGTTTTCATCCAGAATGGTCCTGTATTTGGCTCCATCCATCTTCCCATCAAATTTAACCATCTTCCTTGTCCCTGCTGATGAAAAGCAGGCCCAAACCATGATGCTGCCACCACCATGTTTGACAGTGGGGATGGTGTGTTCAGGGTGATGAGCTGTGTTGCTTTTACACCAAACATATCGTTTTGCATTGTTTCCAAAAAGTTCGATTTTGGTTTCATCTGACCAAAGCACCTTCTTCCACATGTTTGGTGTGTCTCCCAGGTGGCTTGTGGTAAACTGTAAACAAGACTTTTTATGGATATCTTTGAGAAATGGCTTTCTTCTTGCCACTCTTCCATAAAGGCCAGATTTGTGAAGTGTTCGACTGATTGTTGTCCTATGGACAGACTCTCCCACCTCAGCTGTAGATCTCTACAGTTCATCCAGAGTGATCATGGGCCTCTTGGATGCATCTCTGATCAGTCTTCTCCTTGTTTGAGATGAAAGTTTAGAGGGACGGCCGGGTCTTGGTAGATTTGCAGTGGTCTGATACTCCTTCCATTTCAATATGATCGCTTGCACAGTGCTCCTTGGGATGTTTTGGTATCCAAATCCAGCTTTAAACTTCTCCACAACAGTATCACGGACCTGCCTGGTGTGTTCCTTGGTCTTCATGATGCAGAACCCTGAGACTATCACAGAGCAGGTGCATTTATACGAAGACTTGATTACACACAGGTGGATTCTATTTATCTTCATCAGTCATTTAGGACAACATTGGATCATTCAGAGATCCTCAATGAACTTCTGGAGTGAGTTTTCTGAACTGAAAGTAAATGGGCCGAATAATTTTGCACGCCCAACTTTTCAGTTTTATTATTTAAAAAAAAAGTTTAAATGATCCAATAAATTTCGTTCCACTTCACAATTGTGACCCACTTGTTGTTGATTCTTCACCAAAAATTTAAAATGTTATATCTTTTTGTTTGAAGCCTGAAATGTGGCAAAAGGTTGAAAAGTTCTAGGGGGCCGAATACTTTCGCAAGGCACTGTAGTACTGACCTGTAGTCCACTCTAGCACTGGGAGAGAAATGGGTCCAATGCTGCATGCTGCCCGCCTCTGGAAGATGACCGACAGATTTCTTTGCTATGCACAACAAAATAAAACTTTCATTGTCTGGAGACGGAGGCAGTATGTGGCATTGGACTCCTCTCTCCCAGAGCTGGCATGCGTGACAGGCATCAGCAGGTCAGTACTCAAAGTACTAAATGAATGAATGCCATCACAGTAGTGACAGATCGCTGAAATGAGCGGGTCTGCCACTACACTATGCTGCCCTCAGTGAAGGCAGCATGTGGGAGCTAACTGGTCCCCTTTAGAGAAGGTTTCAGATTTTACATAAATAATGCTTAAAGAGGCTCTGTGACTAGGATCAACCCTATTAAACCAAACATACTTCCTGGTAGAGCTCATCATGCTGAGTAAAACAATACCTTAGTCTGTATACTAAACAGCTGCAGAGAGATCTGTGTTTATTCATATGCAAATGACCAAATTGGAGCACCAGGCATGGGGCTGAATCCTTTGAGCACTGCTTTGTAACAACCCTTGTGTCCTGCACACTCCCCCTCCCCTTGATTGACAGGGCTAGACATCTGCATGCTGAGGGCAGAGCATTGTTCTAGCATGTATATATCATATACACTATGTACTATAGCTTCACTACACTAAGATATCTACATTTTACTGATTTATTTACATGCACAACGTATGATTATACAGACACCAGTAATATGCGTTAGCTTCTAAGCATGGGAAAAAAAACATCTTCTCTATGTGGTAATCCTATAACTTTATGATAAGTGCTTGGTTTTACCCATAATAAAAGTCTATATTCTTATCATATTGAGAAAATGTGGGGTCATTTATTAAGACCTGAGTTTTAGACGCCAGCCTTAATAATCCTGTGCTGGCACTTGATGCACCTAAATTATGTAGTAGCGCTGGCCTCTACATAACTTAGGCACATCCACCGCCAGCCTAAATCTAGGCCAACTCCCTTTGCAAGCGTAGATTTATATGCCTAAAACAGGCATAGAAAATTATTAATGAGACTATATCATTACATTTCACTGAGCTAGCTGTACACAGCATTGTGCCTGGTTTATGAGTGATTTTCCTGGTGACGGTCTCTTTAAAAGAAACATTTCAAATACAAATGCTCAAGACCCTGTGGCAAATACATAAAGAAATATGACTGGATCAGGGGTATACATGTACAATGTGAATAATTTTACTAAATCCCAGAAAATCCCTTTAAAGACGAAAGCTGCACATGTAAGGTAGAAGTCTGGGGTTTGGCTTCGGAGGTTTACACAGCAGACATCAGGAGGTAATGTCTGAGATTGGTGACAATGCCGATCATGAACAATTAACCCCTCAGATGCAGTGATGAATTATGACCACGGAATCGGAGCCGTAAAACCACGGGAACGCTGCACTTCCGGGCCTAACCGGCTCTCCTGAACTGACATCAAGGGAACCATTAGGTTGCTGTGGCAGCCTTGAGCCTTATGAAGGCTGCCTGCCACAATGAATCCCCCATAGGCTGCAATAGGCCTACAAACAGCCACTGAGTTAAAGGGGTTGTCCAAGTTATTTTTTTGTTCTTTATATGTTTCTAACTTGTCAGGTATAACAACTTTCCCATATACTTTGTGTTTCTAAAGCTGCTGGTTTCTCAGAGTTGACTGAGGGTCACATGACCTGTGATGTCACCTTATCTCTCTGCTCTGTGATGTTTCGTTCACAAGCCTCAGAGTTCAGATAACAGTCTGTACACGAGACGTCACTGGCCACGCCCCCTTTCTTTGCCGGGCTCCTGCTATCTGCTTTCTTCCTGGTTTCCTTCAGATAAAACATTAACCCCTTCAGCCAGAACACACTGAGGGCTCAAGGCTTTATAACAAACAGTAGCTGCAGCAGTGAGAGGAGACAAATGCTGGGCACAAGAGCTGTAGAGGAATTGTATTGTACAAGAACAGGTAGGGAGAAATTCCTGTGTGTATCAGCAGTGTCATTGTACAGCTGGGACTTGTAGTCCTGCACATACAACATGCTGCTGAGTATTCCAGCAGGCAGACATGTCACTTAGCACTTGTATTCATTCCCTTTGCAGAGAGGGGGGAGAAGGGGGAGGGGCTGAGATTGTTGTTATTGCATGTAAACAAAGACCAGAAGAGAACCAGGGAAATTAGGAAATATGGATTTTTTTTTGCCTAAAACTTGCTTAACTTAGTTATATATTGCTGCCCATCAGATTTACAGTGCTATATATTTTTTGTCATAACTCGGACAACCCCTTTAAAGACGACGAATTACTATTTATCTATGTATTACAGAGTTTATTTATACAATTGTATGCAGTAAGCTGCCACTTACAGGGGTTGCCCAGGATTGTGATATTGATAGCATACCCTCAGGATAGACCATCAATATCAGATTAGCAGGGGTCTGGTACTCAGCGTTGCCTTGTAGTTTCTGCGTTGGAGGTCTGTGCTGGAACTACACAGTTCCGTTCATTGTATAGTGGATGGTGCAGGTAACTATAGCACTGCTCTCACTGGAGTGAATAGGAGCAGAATTTATTTTTTTTAAGAATCCTATTGGTATTTAGAACGCTGTATCAGAAAAACAGACAACAAAACAGAGAACTGAGTGCTGTACCCTGCAGTCCCAAAAAAAGTGAGTGGAACGGGGTTCACACATGAGCACTACCGCTCTGGTCACTCATTGAACTTGGGGATCCTGTTCCTCATGATGAGAGGGAGTCACAGCAGTCAGACCCCCAGCTAGCATTATGTTTGTTTCAGATGCCAGTTTTGGTTTTCTGTTCACATCTTTTGTGACCCCATTGAAATGATGGGTCCACATCCGATTCGCAACATTTTTTGTGGAACGTATGCAGACAGAAAAATATGGTTGCGTGAATGGGCCCTAACCTGTAACCTTCTAATCTGTAATCACATAACTTGTATCTTCTTGCTGACAGAAATGTTTTTTTTACCTTTAAAGGTGGTTTCACACACATCTTTTTGCAGTTTTTAGCATTTTTTAAAGCATTGTTCGTCGTGTTTATTTTTGCTATTTCATACAGTAAGATGTTGCTTTAAGGTCTTCAAGTAATTGTAGCCCCAGAAGAGTCCAAACCCATGGCCTCAGAGGTACAAAGCAGCAGCGCTAACTACTAAACCCCTGTGCCTCTTCAGATTTATATTTTTAACATTTAATATAATAGTTATTATAGTTATTTTGTTAGCCTGGTTATAAACGCTCATAAAATAACCCATTTGTTCTGTATGTGTAATGATTTCCGTTTTACCTCCAGTCGTCTCATCCTTCTCCTTTTTAGTCGTGTTTTGAGTAACAGTTGAACCTGGGGTTAAATAAACAGGACTTTGAATTTCAATAGAAAAACCACTTATCAAAGTGTATAGAATGTTTTGTGTATTTGTCTGACAAAGCTTTTCCCACTGAACAGGACAAGAACCCAATCTTACGCCATTCCGCAAGCTATCCATTGTAACAGGATACTTAAGAGTATACGCATGGACTACAATCCAGATTCCCTCACGTACCTTACACATATCAAATAAGCAGATGAATAACGGGTGGCAGTGCCAATATGCAAGATATTTCCTATACACATTAGGCGGTAGTTGTTCAACTATCCACCAATTGTTAGAGGTTAGAGGTCAGGGAAAATCCTTTTTTACCGCGATAAGCTGCTGATAGAGGAGTCTGACAGCCTCCCTATCTCCTCTCCCATTTGAAATATAGTATAATGGCTAGAATTGTCTTTTTCTGAGGTTACCCAGTTGATACAATAATAGAGACCTTTAAAGAGGACCTTTCACTGCTCCTGATATCCCTGTTTTAATAGCTTCATGCATTCCTCATGTAATACCAGTCCTGGAACATGTATTCTTATGTCTCTATGTTGTGCCTTTCCGTTATTATTTCTACTCGAAGTAATGAATGAATTGCTAGCAGTCTGCAGTAAGGGTACAGAGGAGAGGTAACCAATAGGGGGTGTGTACCTGCACAGTCTGAAAATGGCAGCACTGATTGGATAGAGCGAGTCCAACACATCCCCAACTGGTTACCTCCCCTCTGTACCCTTACTGCAGACTGCTAGCAATTTATTCATAACTTCTAGTAGAAATAATAAAGGAATGGCACAACATACAGACATAAGAATAGATGCTCCAGAATTATTATTACATGGGGAATGCGTGAAGCTATTAAAACTGACATGTCAGGAGTGGTGAAAGGTCCTCTTTAAATATATTCATCCCTTTGTTATTTGACTTTTACCTTCATTATTCTCATCTTTCCCCTTTGTAGTTGATGGTTTTTGGGTGCTAGTTGAGCCTAGGATTAAACAAATATGGCTTTGATAGGTAGGTTTTTCTACTGAAATTCACAGGCTATGCTTGTTGCATATATTTTACAAAGCGCATGCTCCCAAATAGTACAGAAGAATCAACCGTTACTTCATTCCACAAACCCCAATATAGAAAGCAAAAAGACACATAAATCCATATAAAAAGTATATATTTTATTGATAACCAGTAAATACATATAAAATATGATATATATATATATATATATATATATATATATATATATATATATATATAGAGAGAGAGAGAGAGAGAGAGAGAGAGAGAGAGAGATATATATATATATATATTATAAAATAGGTTAGAAAGCGGTGGTAGCAAATTACAGACAAACAAGCTACAATGGTCTGATTATCAGCATATCTGGCTAGTATAAACAATCCAGATGTGTATATATACAGTACAGACCAAAAGTTTGGACACACCTTCTCATTCAAAGAGTTTTCTGTATTTTCATGACTATGAAAATTGTAGATTCACACTGAAGGCATCAAAACTATGAATTAACAGATGTGGAATTATATACTTAACAAAAAAAGTGTGAAACAACTGTAAATATGTCTTATATTATAGGTTCTTCAAAGTCGCCATCTTTTGCTTTGATTACTGCTTTGCACACTCTTGGCATTCTCTTGATGAGCTTCAAGAGGTAGTCACCTGAAATGGTTTTCACTTCACAGGTGTGTCCTGTCAGGTTTAATAAGTGGGATTTCTTGCCTTATAAATGGGGTTGGGACCATGAGTTGTGTTGGGCAGAAGTCAGGTGGATACACAGTAGAGATGAGCGAATCATTCAAAAAATTACTCCCCGAACATTCGCCGAAGTTTTCCTAAGATTCGTATATTCTACGAATAGATTTGTTGTATTTGCGTACAATATATACGTTATGTGCCATTAGCGAACACTTGCGCACTAATAACGAAAGTACATTTAAAAAATGTACGCAACTTCTTAGAAGACGTACGCATGTGCGTACAAATAGCTTACGAATCCTCAGCGTACTATTGTCTATGCGATAATACGCAGGCACGTACAACAAGAGGCCGCGGCGTGCACTCCTCAGAGGCAGAGCGAATATTCGAAAATGGCATTCAGACGATCCTCATCATTTAGCTCTGCTGCACAGCTGAAATACATAGTCCGGCTGATGGACCGCAAGGATTACGATGGCACACACTGCCACCCAAACCAGCATAAAAAGGAGGTGATCCAGCAGGTGATCCGAGGCTTGCGCCGTCGTTTCGACCTAGTATGCTCACAGACACGTTTAAGTCTCTTTTCTTCTTTCTGACGCTTGTCATAGAACTGGAGCAGAGTCCCAAACTCAGTTGCAATTTGTAATCCACATAGGTAAAATTGTAATCCAAATGGGTAACAAAAATAGCAGCAAAGGTTCCTTAAAAAAAACCCTCTTTCAAGGGGCTCCCCAATAACCTGAAAAGGGGGAAAAAAGGGATGAGGCGCACGTATGCGCAACTTGGTTAAAACATTTTTTTTGATGGTGGGGGGGGGGGTTAGGGGGAGGGGTCCTGACAATCCATGTCCATCTGGGTGAGGACAAATGCAGGGCAACAAAAATAAAAACAAATGCCAACTAGTGCTCACCCTTCAGGTTAAGTCCACGTTGTGGCTCCCATAAAAGCTGCAGGATCCTTACTTAAGGGCCAGCAGGTCCTCTTCACTGCTGCTGGAGCTAAAAGACATGAGAGGGCGCTCCTGCCTCATGAAAGCGACACTGGCTGCGGCAGCAGACCCCCAACGACCTCTCAGGGATGGTCTTGGTAGTGACCGGGCGGTCACACTGGCAAGGGCCGTGGCAACTTGGGCCTTGCCCATTACCTTGCAGTGGCCAGATCCTCCCACTGGCATACAAGGTGACAGAATCTCCGGCTGTAAGGGCTCTGATAACGGTCTTCCGCGAGCGTCAGACTGCACGGCCTGCACCTGCCATGGCAGTTGGTATTGTACCACCGATGGCTGGTACACAAAACTGTTGGTGGTCATCTGTCCCACATGAAGGATCGGCGGCGGTGGCAAACCTGGTATCGGGGGTTCCAGCTGAGCTTGGGATTTCTCCTCAGATCGTAGAGTCCCATCATTGGTCTCATGGGAACACCGAGCCTCTTCTGCGGCCTGGGCCTCCTCAGTCCAGTCTTCCGGGGGCGCTGCAGAAGTAGCCGGTCAATTAAGGAGTTTCACCCCAGTAGCAAATGGGCTTTGGAGGCTCTTTATGGGGATATACTCCACGTAATCCCCTGCGTGGAGATTGTGGCGGACGGGCGGAAGATATGGCCGCTTTATAGAACGGCGGTTTACGTATAATTCTTCCGCCGTCTCATCGCGGACAAAACCTACTCCCCGTTCCACGCTGAACCAAATAACGGTACCCCTTTCAGCACTCCAGCTTAGGGTCACCGGACCGTGGGTGCTCCAAAACCTGCACAACCCACTCCTCTACCAGCTTTTTATATTCCCAGAGGGTCAGGGCGTTATGGGTGACAGACTCGGGGACCATTGAATTTTGCCAAAGGGAGTAGTCCTTCCACGGCGGAGCGGGAACTCCTGCCGCCTCCTCCATGCCCGACTTCTTAGGCTGCCGGACATGTTGAGAGACATAGATCTACTCCGGTGCCCCACACCATGCCTCCCCAGTCAGGGCCTCGCTGTGTCACCATCTTAATTTCCTGAGTTGCCTCGTCTTCCTCGTGCGCTGGAGAAGGGGGCGGAGCTACCAGGGAGGAGTCTGCATCTCAAATGAAATGAATTCGTACATAACAGTGTATAGAGTAACTTATACGTAGCAATAGCGTATAATTGATAGGACAAACTACGTAGCGAATGTGTACAAAGCCGAAGCGAATCACCTAATATTCGGATTCGCATCGCAGCTAAAAATTCCCAAGATTCGATACGAATCAATTTGCTCATCTCTAATACACAGCTGATAGTCCTACTGAATAGACTGTTAGAATTTGTATTATGGCAAGAAAAAAGCAGCTAAGTAAAGAAAAACGAGTGGCCATCATTACTTTAAGAAATGAAGGTCAGTCAGTCCGAAAAATTGGGAAAACTTTGAAAGTGTCCCCAAGTGCAGTCGCAAAAACCATCAAGCGCTACAAAGAAACTGGCTCACATGAGGACCGCCCCAGGAAAGGAAGACCAAGAGTCATCTCTGCTGCGGAGGGTAAGTTCATCCGAGTCACCAGCCTCATAAATCGCAGGTTAACAGCAGCTCAGATTAGAGACCAGGTCAATGCCACACAGAGTTCTAGCAGCAGACACATCTCTACAACAACTGTTAAGAGGAGACTGTGTGCAGCAGGCCTTCATGGTAAAATAGCTGCTAGGAAACCACTGCTAAGGACAGGCAACAAGCAGAAGAGACTTGTTTGGGCCCAAGTTTGAGTCCAAATTTGAGATCTTTGGTTCCAACCACCGTGTCTTTGTGCGACGCAGAAAAGGTGAATGGATGGACTCTACATGCCTGCTTCCCACCGTGAAGCATGGAGGAGGAGGTGTGATGGTGTGGGGGTGCTTAGCTAGTGACACTGTTGAGGATTTATTCAAAATTGAAGGCATACTGAACCAGCATGGCTACCACAGCATCTTGCAGCGGCATGCTATTCCATCCGGTTTGCGTTTAGTTCAACCATCATTTATTTATCAACATGACAATGACTCCAAAAACACCTTAAGGCTGTGTAAGGGCTATTTGACCAAGAAGGAGAGTGATGGGGTGCTACGCCAGATGACCTGGCCTCCACAGTCACCAGACCTGAACCCAATCGAGATGGTTTGGGGTGAGCTGGACCGCAGAGTGAAGGCAAAAGGGCCAACAAGTGCTAAGCATCTCTGGGAACTCCTTCAAGACTGTTGGAATACCATTTCAGGTGACTACCTCTTGAAGCTCATCAAGAGAATGCCAAGACTGCAAGGCAGTAATCAAAGCAAAAGGTGGCTACTTTGAAGAACCTAGAATATAAGACATATTTTCAGTTATTTTCACACTTTTTTGTTAAGTATATAATTCCACATGTGTTAATTCATAGTTTTGATTCCTTCAGTGTGAATCTACAATTTTCGTAGTCATGAAAATACAGAAAACTCTTTGAATGAGAAGGTGTGTCCAAACTTTTGGTCTGTACTGTATATATACACATCTGGATTGTTTATACTAGCCTGATATACTGATAATCAGACCATTGTAGCTTGTTATTTGTCTGTTATTCGCTACCACCGCTTTCTAACCTATTTTATAATAATAATAATAATAATAATATATATATATATATATATATATATATATATATATATATATATATATATTAACATATTTTATATGTATTTACTGGTTATCAATAAAATATATACTTTTTATATGGATTTATGGTGTCTTGTTGTTTTCTATATTGGGGTTTGTTGTGCTAGGTATATTCAGACACCTCATCTTGTAATTTGTGCCATCATTGTTGGTGTTGTTACTTCATTCAGTAAACCGATTGTTACAGAGGCTGGAAACCATTTCTCATAAATTTTCATATTCCACAGATTACTATTGTACTTTTAGAGGAGAAGCAAAACTGAGTTGCTTCCAGTGATGCAAATATACATTAGATTTGAGCAGTATATAAAAATCTGAGCTGTCCAAGACTGAGTTAGGAAATTACACAGATTTTTACATCAGTCTAAAGCAGGATCAATGACCAAAGCACAAATAAACTATGACACAAGGATGGAAATAGAACTAGAACAAATCACAAATCTATAAAGCATCCAATAGGATAGGAGGTAATTGCAAGGTTAGAAGTGGATTTAGCATGCAGAACTAGATCTTATCCATACACATGAAGAATAACTAAGCCCATTTTTAACTTCTTTCAAACTTAATTGAACCCCTTAAAGACCAAGCCCATTTTCGCTTCCCCCCCCCCCATTTTTTTTTCCTCCCCACATTTCAAAAACCATAACTTTTTTCTTTTGAGAACTATTATGGTCTATGGGATTCTGACGGTCTGCCTGCTGAGCAATGCCTCATGCACTGCTTTACAGGCAGTTAACCATGACAGGCATTTAAAGGCCCAGGCTGTAATGGTAACCAATGGAAGCGCCGCAATTTCACCACATGAGGTCTGATCAGAAGGCAGAGGGAGCCCCTCATGCCTAACTCCACAGATGCCGCTCTTGCTATTGACTGTGGCATCTGAGAGGTTAAATGATCGGGTTCGGTGCCATCACCCATCCCGGTTATTGCAGCCTGCTGTTTTATACAGCTGGCACCCACCATTTATTGAGCAGGTTTAGCGCAGCAGCCTGCTTCATACAATCTCTACAAACTATCATGTACATGATAACGTGAGAAGGAGTGAAGGGGGATGTCTAGCTGTAATTAAAAAACTCACACTCAACTTGTTGAACCCCCACTGTGCTCCCATCCTTTGCCCAATTCCTACTTCCTCTTTACAAACAGGAAATGACAGCTCAACCAATCACTAGCCACAACTGTGACCTGTTTCAGCAAGCGATTGGCCGAGTGGTCATTTTCTGTGTTGAAAGACATAACGAAGTAGAAGTAGGGATTGGGACACTTAACAACAGGAGCAGCAGAGGATGAGTTTTGTTTTTTTACACAGCATTATGAGCCTTTTCTAAACAATTTTGTATTGCCACCCCTTTGAGTGATCTTACTGAGAATAAGTCAAATGTTCATCAGTTCATTTATCTATCTAGACATATTTTGAGGCTTAGTTATTCTTTTGTATACCCAATAGAGTTGAACTTTACCTCCATTTTCAGTCTCCTTTTTCGTTGTTGTTGGACTCTGTGTAACAATTCCTGCTATTTAAAGATACGGGTTAGTAATAGGTTAAATGGGTTTTATTGTTAAAATACTAGTTTATCTGTCAGTAGCTGTGTTACGTATTAATTATACAGACCATTTAGTTAGTAAACTTCTTTAAAAAGAATTCTAAATGCGATAATTCATTTTTGTCATATAATTACATTAATTAATTAATGTTCAGGGTGTCTATAGGGCTATCCGTACCACTGTATACTGCTGATATGTCAGGGGTGTACTGGTGCAAGAATTATACTGTACTGCAGGCATGGGGGACAAAGTGAGCACTGTATTAGCAGGAGCATACATCGCTGCTCCGTTATGCGCCTGCCCCACTGATGCCTGACATAGCACATCAGTGTAGGTGACTCTGCACTGTTGTGTTATGCAGAGCTTTTAGCGGAGCGGGCACGGGCATGAGCTCTCATTAGTACATTGCTGCTCCTACTCTGCTGAAAGCACTGCATAGCAAGTCAGTACCAATGCGCAATGCCAGGCTTCAGCTGAGGGGAGCAGGCACAGGCAAGAGAGGTGATGTTCCAGTACAGCACTCACTATGGTCCCTATGTCTGCAGTAAAGCAGAATCTGAACATGGCTGACATGTCAGCAGCGTACAGGTCTATGGATTTCAAAGCGCTATAGAAAACCTATTTTGTCAGCAAAATGGTAAAATAAAATATATAGTTATCCTTTAAAATACCCACTAGTTTATCTGCCAGTAGCTGTAAGTTATCCATTAATAATACAGACACACATAAAGCTATTAGTATAATCAACTGCAGCCAAGTAGCCTTTCAATCAGTAGTACAAGAAACTAAAGTTTGTATATATGCAGATTTTAGTTTGCCCAAGAATATAATATCTTCAGCTTTGGGGCCATCTTGTCGTTACATAATAATAATTAAACAAAACCAACAAAAGCAACTAAGGGCTTGATCACACAGTGAATGTACAGTGTCCTCTGGATTTCTTCTGCAGATTTAAAGGGGTTGTCCAGGTTATGAAAAAAAAATATATAGCTCTGCAAATCTGATGGGCAGCAATATATAACTAAGTTCAGCAAGTTTTATTAAAAAAAAAAAAAAAATCTATATTTCCTCATTTCCCTGGTTCTCTTCTGGCTTTTGTTTACATGCAATAACAACAATCTCAGCCCCTCCCCCTTCTCTGCAAAGGCAGTGAATACAAGTGCTGAGTGATATGTCTGTCTGCTGGAATACTCAGCAGCATGTTGTATGTGTAGGACTACAAGTCCCAGCTGTACAATGACACTGCTGATACACACAGGAAATTCTCCCTACCTGTTCTTGTACAATACAATTCCTCTATATCTCCTTGCCCAGCATTTGTCTCCTCTCACTGCTGCAGCTACTATTTGTTGTAAAGCCTTGAGCCCTCAGTGTGTTCTGGCTGAAGGGGTTAATGTTTTATCTGAAGGAATCCAGGGAGAGAGCAGATAGCAGCCCGGCAAAGAAAGGGGGCGTGGCCAGTGACGTCTCGTGTACAGACTGTTATCTGAACTCTGAGGCTTGTGCACGAAACATCACAGACCAGGGAGATAAGCTGACATCACAGGTCATGTGACCCTCAGTCAACTCTGAGAAACCAGCAGCTTTAGAAACACAAAGTATATGGGAAAGTTGTTATACCTGACAAGTTAGAAACATATAAAGAACAAAAAAATAACTCGGACAACCCCTTTAACTTAGCAGATTTTATTGGGTTAAATTTTAATGTGGCCTCCTGCTATGGCTTCCATGCCAAATCCATAGAAACATAATGTTGTCAGAAAAAGACTACATGGTCCATCTAGTCTGCACTTACTTTCATCTTAGGATAGATATATACTTATCCCACGCATGTTTACATTCATTTACTGTACAATTTTCACAATTCCTGCTGGAAGTCTGTTCCAAGCATCTGCTGCTCTTTCAGTAAAATATTTTCTAACGCTGCTTCTGATCTTCCCCAATCTAATTTCAGTTTGTGCCCCCTTGTTCTTGTGTTTAATTTGTTATTATGCAAATTAATCTTCTTAAAAAAAAAGCCATGCCTACATAAATCTAAAAGCAGAAACACAGACCCAATCACACATACAAAAATTATGACACAAGGAGAGAAAAAGAACCAACTACAAATTTATGAAGCAACAGGATAAGAGGAGACACTTATAATGTTAGATAAAGGATTGTGGCATGCTGCACCAGATCTTATCCATGCACATGAAGAATAAATAAGCCCATTTGTAACATCTTTTAAATTAAATTTAAACTGGATGGTCAGCCAATAAAAAAATTGAGAAGGCTCAGAACACTGTAAAAATGTTCTATTCTGTTCTAAGCTCCTATTCTCCATCCGATTTCTACCTCCACTTTACACACAGGAAATGACTGCTAGCCCTAGCTGCGATTTGTGGTTGTGTGTTGAGAGGCACCAATAAGCAAAGCGGGATCAGAAAGTGTAGGAACAGGAGGAGAGAGGGATTGGTGAGGTATGTGGGGTTTTTTTTTTTTTTTTTTTTTTACAGCATTTTGAGTCTTTTCTAAATAATGTTTAATGCCATCCCTTTTAGTGATCCCTCTGTAAATGAGGCAAATGGTCGTTTATCCATGCAAACATATTTTAAGGCTTAGTTATTCTTCTGTATACCCAACAGAGTTGAGCTTTACCTCCATCTACTGTCTTCTTTTCCACTGTTGTTGGACTCTGAGTAACAGTTTCTGATGTTTGAAAATAGGTGTTAGTAATAGGTTAAATGAGCTTTAGTGTTAAAATACTAGTTTATCTGCCAGTAGCTGTGTTATATTATACAGTCACACACATAACCATCTGCAACCAAGCAGCCGTTCTCTCAGTCAGATAAGAATTATATGTACAGTTCATACAGAAAGTCTTCAGACCATTTCACTTCGCATTTTCCAATTTTTGCATGGAAATAAGTATTCAGACACTAGAAATTGAGCCCTACGGATGTCCTACTTCTCTGGATCATCTTTAAGGTGTTTCTACACCTTGACTGAATTACACCTGCTGTAAATTCAGTTGACTAGACATGATTTGGAAAGACACACCCCTGTCTATATAAAGTCTGACAGCTGGCAATGCATATCAGAGCAAGAGGCAAGCCAAGAGGAGGAAAGAACTGCCTGTACAGCTTTATGTGGAGTATGTGGAGGGACAGATCTGGAGAAGGGAAAAAAATAATTTCTTATGCACTAAAAGTTCTCAAGAGCACGGTGGCCAGAGGAGAAGGATCTTGGTAAGATAGGTGACCAAGAACCCAATGGACACTCTGTCTGAGCTCTAAAGATCCTGTGTGCAGGTGGTAGAATCTTCCTTGAAGGTCAACCATCACTGCAGCTTTCCATCAGTTTGGGCGTGAAGGCAGATGGGCCAGAGAGAAGCCTTTCCTCAGTAAAAAGAAACATGAACGTTTTCCCAAAAAATCATCCAAATGGACTGACTGTAAGAAACAAGATTCTCTGGTGTTATGAAACCAATACTGAACTTTTTTGCCTCAATTCTAAGCATCAGATTTGAAGGAAACCAGGCACCGCCTAATAGCATCTGCCCAAGAATGGTGGGGGCATCATCATGCTGCAAATGGCTGCCCATAGACGGTCCCATCCAACTTGATAGAATTTGAGAGGAACAGTAGAGAAAAATTACAGAAAAATCCCCAAACCTTGTGGCTCCATACCCAAGATGATTTGAGGCTGTAATCATTGCCAAAGGTGCTTCAACTGAGTACTGAGTAAAGTGTCTGAATACTGATGTCAATGTAATATTTTAGTTTTTCCTTTTCAATAAATTAGAAAAGATTAGAAATTCTTTTTATTTTAGCACAAGGCAGCAACATAACAAAATGTGAGTCTGAAGACTTTCCAAACGCACTGTATATGCAGATTTTAGTTTTACAAAGAGTATAGCCTTGGCACCATCATGTAGGTCCAAAATAGTAATGCAACTTAAACCAGCTAAGGCCATGTTTACACAGTAAATTTACTGTGACCCTTGAATTTCTACCACAGATCTGCACATAGACTTAGCTGAGTTTAATGGGTTAAATCTCCACGTAGACCCCAGCTGATTTCAGGTTGTGCCTCCTTGCTCATGTTCATTGTTATGCAAATTAACTTAAAAAAAAAAAAAAAAACACAAAAGAAAACTGTGCATCTGGCGCCATCTATTGGAAGGCAGCTATCATAAAATGAAATGTTCAGTTTTTTTAAAAGGGTAGTCTGGTTTTCCAATATCAAGATAGGTCATCCAGACCAGATCGTCGGAGGACTGACTCCCAGGAACCCCGCTGATCATCTGTTTGAAGGGGTTGCAGCCCTTGCGTGAGCACTGCTTCCTCTTCAACGTTTACCAGCAAGCTGTCAACATTGTAGTGATGGTGCAGGATATTTACAACCGCTCTGTCCTGTTCACTTGCAACCCCTTCAAACAGCTGGTCGTGGGCGTGCTGGGAGTCGGGATGTTTTATCATATAACTCAGGAGCTATGTGAGATGGGATCTTACAGACTGTATAACAGTCACACACCAGTAAATAGGAAGTTCAGTTATCCAGGTTTTACTATGTACAGTCCAAAAACAGCAACTTTAAAAGGCTCACTTTAGTGCATGATCAAAATTTAAAACGTCCTTAAAGAGGTTCTGTACGTTTTGATTACTGATCATCTATCCTCTGGACAGGTCATCAGTATCTGATCGGTGATCAGCTGTTTGGGAAGGTGGCAGTGTTCAAAGTAGCATCGCGGCCTTCTAGCTGCTTACCGCAGGCCCAGTGATGTCATGACTATTATCACAGGCTCGGGTTTGAGCCAGCTAAGGCTAGTGATAACAGTCACAGTGAGAAACAATGAGAAGGCCACAGCGCTACTGTCAGCGCCGCTGCCTTCTCGAACAGCTGATCTACTGGGGCCCAGGTCTCGGGCTCCCACCAGTCAGATAATGATGATCTCTCATAAGGACAGATCATTAGTAATATAATGGTGTATAACCCCTTTAATGTCAGGATTAATTCAGAAAAACTCAGGCACAGAGTTCAGTGCCTCTTACCCACTCTGCATAGTGATGATTTTAGCTCGCACAAGCTGGTCTTTCTCCTCAGACCAACAACACACATCTCTCTGTCTGCTCTCTTTGGCAGTTTCTTTTCATTAGAGACACTGAGCCCCTTCTGGGCTCCTTTTCAGGCAAACAACACCCAGGATGGAATTATGGGAGTAACCTTCTCACTGGGACAAAAAGCCTCATACATGCCCGCCATCACTTTACCACCTGATTGTTTAACCCCTTAATGACCGGGCCATTTTGCACCTCCGTGACCAGACTGATTTTTGCTAATCTGACACGTGTCACTTTATGTGGTAATAACTTTGGAACGCTTTTACTTATCCAAGCGATTCTGAGATTGTACTTCATGTTAGTGGTAAATTTGAGTCAATATGTGTCACCTTTATTTATAAAAAAAAAATCCCAAATTTAAAGAAAATTTGGAAAAATTTGTAAATTTCCAAATTTGAATTTCTCTGCTTTTAAGGCAGATAGTGATAGCTGAAAAAATAGTTATTACTTTACATTTCCCATATGTCTACGTTTTGTTGGCGTTATTTTGAAAATGTCATTTTACTTTTTTAGGACATTAGAAGACTTAGAATTTTAGATGCAATATTTACATTTTTTAAGAAAATTTCTAAAAAACACTTTTTAAGGACCAGTTCAGTTATGAAGTCACTTTGTGGGCCTTACATACTAGATACCACCCAAAAATTACTCCATTTTATAAACGACACCCCTCAAGTTATTCAAAACTGATTTTATAAACTTTGTTAACCCATTAGGTGCTCCACAAGAATTAAAAGAAAATGGAGAAGAAATTTCAAAATTTCACATGTTTTGCAGTTTTTCTATTTCAATAAATTTTTCCCTATAATACAGAATGGGTTAACAGCCAAACTAAACTCAATATCTATTACCCTGATTCTGCAGTTTACAGTAACACCCCATATGTGGTTACTGACTACTGTACGGGTGAACGGCAGAGCTTAGAACAGATGAAGCACAATATGGATTTCAGAGGGCAGATTTCACTGGAATAATTTTCAGGCGCTGTGTTGCATTTGAAGATACCCTGGGGACCCCCCACAGTGGAAACCCCAAAAAAGTGACCCCATTTTGGAAACTACACCCCCTAAAGTATTCATCTAGGGGTGTAGTGAGCACATTGGCCCAATATGCTTTTCATAGAATTTAGAAACCCTTGGCTATAAAAAAAAAAATAATAATTACATATTTTACTGAAAAATGTCACTTTAGACCTTTTTTCATTGTCACAAGGGGTAACAGGAGAAAGTCACCACTAAATATGTCACCCATTTTCTTCTGAATACAGCAACACCCCATATGTGGTTATCGACTACTGTACGGGTGAACGGCAGAGCTTAGAACAGATGAAGCACAATGTGGATTTTGGAGGGCAGATTTCACCGGAATAATTTTCAGGCGCTGTGTTGCATTTGAAGATACCCTGGGGAAACCCAAAAAAAATGACCCCATTTTAGAAACTACACTCCCTAAAGTATTCATCTAGGGGTGTAGTGAGGACTTTGGCCCAATATGCTTTTCATAGAATTTAGAATATGGCAACACCCCATATGTGGTTATCGATGTGTGAAGATACCCTGAGGACCGCCCACAGTGGAAACCCCAAAAAATTTACCTCATTTTGAAAACTACACTCCCTAAAGTATTCATCTAGGGGTGTAGTGATTTTTTTTTTTTTTTTTTTTTTTTTTACAGTATTCATCTAGGGGTATAATGAGAATTTATTTTTACCTTTTGGGGTTTCTCTAATTTCCCAAATTATAATTGGGTAATAATATAATGAAATAAGGAGTGTTAAAAAAGCAGTGGGTTGCATAATAAATTAAAAAAGGCCAAAAGTGCATAAAAGAAGTAAAAATAAAATTAAACTGATTAAATTAATAATCTTGAGACGTGTGGTAAATGCGGAAACACTGTCTAATGCAAAGTCCAGGCTTATCTGGACAGGTATCACATTGATATACAGTGTCCCGCCGTATCCCATTCTTATAACAGACCCTGCATCTCTTCTGGGCTCTGCTTTTCTTTGCAGTAGGGGGCACCTCTGATGGGAAATGTTGCCCTGGGACAATTCTGCTGGCATGGCTGGATGACGCTATGCCACTGCTTTCCTGGCACTGCTCTCCAAATATCAAATTTTTTATGATTTTTTCTTGAAACTCAAGATAAGTTCCTTGGTTCCCTGCTTTTTGAAAAATAACAAATGAATTGTACAGGGCTACTTGCATAAGGTGGGATGCAAGCTTTTTATACCAAATGCGGGATTTCCTGACCACGCTATAGGGCTGCAGCATTTGGTCTACAAGGTCCACCCCACCCATATATTTATTATAATCCTGTATGCAGACAGGTTTACGGACGGTGGTATCGGTGCCACGTACAGGAACAGGGCTGCTGCTGTCTGGGTGGATAGATGTCATTATGAGAACATCTTTTTTGTCTCAATATTTCACAAGTAAGATGTCCCCATTGCAAAGGCCCTTTATTTCCCCATGCTTCAGTTTTTGGTTGACTCTTTGATTGCGGCGTATGGTGCCACATGCCACTATCTTTCTTACGGAAAGGCACCTGAAAAGGGGTACGCTGGTATAATAATTGTCGATGTATAAGTGCTACCCCTTATCTAAAAGAGGGTGCAGGAGATCCCACACTATTTTACCTGCCACACTGAGGGAAGGGGGGCATTCAGGAGGGCAAAACTGGGTATCTTTGCCCTCATAAACTCTAAATTTGTAGGTGTACCCAGATTGACTCTCACAGAGCTTATAAATTTTTAGGCCAAATCGTGCTCTCTTCCTTGGCAAATATTGGCAAAATTGAAGCCTGTCTTTAAAAAGGACAAGTGACTCGTCCACGGCAACGTTTTTTTCTGGGGTGAAGGCCTCTTTAAATTTTTGATTTAAATAATTTATAAGGGGCCTAATTTTATAAAGCCTGTCGTGGCTGGGGTCATCACGTGGGGGGCACTGTGTGTTGTCAGCGAAGTGCAGAAATCGCAGGATTGTCTCGAATCGCTGTCTTGTCATTACTTCCCTGTACATGGGGGTATCGTACAAGACATCAGATGACCAGTAGGATCTCATAGTGGGTTTTTTTATGAGACCCATATTTAGAAGGAGGCCCCAAAACTTTAAAATGTCCACCACAACAACAGGGCACCATATGCCAGTCTTAGCGTAATATGAGGTGGGGTGACTAGCAATGAATTGAGCAGCGTATAAATTGGTCTGCTCAACCATGAAATTTATCAGTTCTTCTGATAAGAAGATTTTAAAATATTCCACCTCCCTAAACCCCGTACTATCAAAATGGATGCCTGTGACAGAATTAAATTCTGGAACAGACAGAGCATATGACTCTGTGGGCATCCATTCGGGGTCAATGGTGCTAGTGGCAGGCAAAGAGTCACATCTGCGACTTTGCTGTGGCTCGTCATCACTAGTGTTAGCGGATGATGACGAAATGTGAAACTGTTCGGTCTCGCTTGCACTTTCTGTATCAGAACAGATAAATGTGTATGCCTCCTCTGCCGTATACTTAGCCATTTTATATATGGTGCAAGCTACAACTTAAATATATATATATATATATATATATATATATATATTTTTTTTTTCCTTTTTTTCTTGAAAACTACTTCTACCAAACTGCCAGTACTCTGGCAAACTAACAAAGGCTACCTAATCGCCAGTAAAATATATATATATATATTTATTTATTTTAGTAATTTTTTTTTTTAATTCAAAAAACCCTAACTCTAACGAGCTATATATATATATATATTTTTTTCCTTTTTTTTTTCTCCTTTTTTTTTTTTCTTGAAAACTACTAAACTAAACTACTTCTACCAAACTTCCAGTACTCTGGCGAACTAACAAAGGCTACCTAATCGCCAGTAATTTTTATATATATATAACCCTAACTCTAACCCTAACCCTAACGAGCTGACACAAGACACAGGTCACTGGAGGATGGGGTGCGTTTGGGGTAACTGGGACACTGTGGGGGCACTTTTCTTTTATCTTTTTTTTCCCACAAATGCTCTCTGACAGGACGCAGCTCCGATCTCCTCAAATGTCAACTGTCAGAATGAGAAGAACGGAGCTGCGCTGGGCTAAGCTTCCCGCCGGCGCTGTGATTGGTCATTCAGTTCTGATTGACCAATCACAGCGATCGCGGGGCAGGGACCACTGTGATTGGTCCATGGACGGGTGCCCGGACCTCTCTGCTGTCCGTGACACCCGTTCAGATGCCGGTGTCACTTTCATTTCATGACGTATTATGCACGTCATGATGCGCTAACTTACAACACATCATGACGTACATAGTACGTCATGAGTCATTAAGGGGTTAAAGGCTATATTAAAATTTTAAATCACAAGTATTGTGGCTGCTGGTTTGAAAAATGGAGATTACTACTCCTGGGACAACCTCTTTAAACCAGATATATCTGCTCCGTATTGATGAGGACCTAATCTCTCGAAACAGCAGTCTGCAGATGAGCTACTGAATAGCCAATAATCCAGTTATGTGTCAAGGTCAAACACTGCCTCATAGGACAGCTGCCTTCCAATTGGTAGTGCCCGAGGCACAGCTTTCTTTTCTTTTTTTTGGAAAGTGTTAAAGGGGGTTGTCCCATTTCGATCACTTATCCCCTATCCACAGAATAGGTATGTGTCTGATGTGCAGAGATCCGACCCCGTCAATCATGAAAAAGGGGGTCCATGCTCCCCATTTGAATGGCACAGCTATACAAATTAAGCTCCGAGTCTTTCTTGGTAGTTTTGATGCTTAAAGGGATTTTCCAGTAATATATCACTCTTTACTTTTTCCTGTAACCTGCATCACCAATTGAAATAATCACATGTACCTGCTCCCTGCCGCATTGTAACTATTGAGGGCACTATAGGAGAGCATAATTACTGGGGACACTATAGGGGCCTTATACTTACTGAGGGCTCTATAGGACAGCAACATAACTACTGGATGCACTATGGGGATATTATTATTGGTGGCAATATAGAGGTCAGTATAACTACTTGGAACACTATAGGAGGAGTTATAACTACTGGGGCACTTTGGGGAAAAGTATTTCTACTATGTGGGCATTATTACTACCATGGGTGTTATGGCGGGGGGGAATTATTATTGGGCACAATATGGAGTGCACTACCACTAATGGGGAGGCTCTATGGGGGTACTGTCACTATGAAGGATACTGTTACTAATGAGGGAACTCTGGGACATGATGATTATTACTACTGGTGAGACTTTTGGGAGTGCGTCTTTGTAGCACCCGAGGTGGAGGTGGACTTGCTGAAAACAAGTATGTGCCTCTGAAGTTGTAAACACATACTGTATTGGTGGGCCAATTGGGATGGGGACCCACTGAAATGCGTACAACCCCTCCTGTGCTAAACCCCTAGCTACATCTCTGCTTTGCTGAAATAAAGATAGGTGATATCCATAGCTCCATTATCTTTAGAAAACAATGATTTTTCTAATAATGGTCAACATGTTGGAAAAGATCAGTACATTTGCTTTGTGTACAAAACCACACAGGTCCAAACAAGATATTGTTAGATTCATATCCTCTTCTTTTAAATTTGCAATACATTAAAAGCTAGATCAAATCTTTTCTTGCTGTACAAAATTGCCAAACACATGAACAGGTTCTATATACTGTACCTAAAGAAGAAAAGTACAGGTAGCTCTGCGATGCAATAACTGCAAGGTCATAGAAAAGATACTTACTGCTGCAGGTAGGAAGAGCAGGTTCCCACTCACTAGTAACATTGCATATGACAGATGGTGATCCAACCATAGTGTAGCCTGGTAAACACTGAAATTTAACAACAGAATCCAGGTGGTATGGGCCAGAAAATCCAGATACTTTTTCTGCATTGTCAACATTTGGATTTGAGCATTCCACCGCTGCAAGGGACCAAACAAAGATACACAATTACAAGAGTATTTTTGACAACATTCAACTAGCATGTACGTCATACTTGAAGAGGACCTTTCATCACTCCCGAGATGCCCGTTTTAATAGCTTCATGCATTCCCCATGTAATAATAATTCTGGAGCATCTATTCTTATGTCTGTATGTTGTGTCATTCCTTTATTATTTCTACTAGAAGTTATGAATGAATTGCTGTTTGTCTTCAGTAAGGGTACAGAGGGGAGGTAACCAGTAGGGGGTGTGTACCTGCACAGACTGACTCTAGCCAATCAGTGCTGCTATTTTCAGACTGTGCAGGTACACACCCCCAACTGGTTACCTCCCCTCTGTACCCTTACTGAAGGCTAACAGTAAAATCATTCATAACTTCTAGTGCAAATAATAAAGGAATGGCACAACATAGAGTCATAAGAATAGATGCTTCAGAATTGTTATTACATGGGGAATGCATGTAGCTATTAAAACCAACATGTCAGGAGTGGTGAAAGGTCCTCTTTAAATGATATTATATTTTGCCAAGAAAATAACATATTTGGAGAAAAGACAATTAGTCCATTTGGAAATCAGGTCTAATGTCTTACTGCATCGATTTGTGTTGGATAGTGTCTGTTGTTCCTAAATACAATATTATGAAGATATTGTCAGGAGACTATCAAGAAACTACATGGAGCACCATATGTGCCAGCTGTGCTTTGAAAGATGCACGACTATTGGCAGTACATCTCCATGTGTAATCGGGGATATACTGCCGATAATCAGCAGAACTGAATGGAGGAAGAATCATTCATCCCTCATTCACTTTGCATCGGGTTGTGTAACAGGCATGTACCCCAAAATACAAATAAAGAATATACCATATTGTTCGCCCTACAAGACACACCTGCCCATAATATGCGCCTAGGTTTTAGAGGAGAAAAATAAGAAAAAAAAAAATTTTCTCATCAGACCTCAACCCAGAGCCCTAATCAGATCTCAGATTAGACCTTCAATTCAATGTTAAGACCGCCAATTAGAGCGCAGATCAAACCCTATGTTAATAAGACCGCCCAATCAGACGTCCCATGTTAATAAGACCCCCACTCAGAGATTAATATTATACCCCCAATGTTAGGACTCCTATTCAGACACTCAGATCAGACCCCCAATGTTAGGACCCCCATTCAGACTTCACATCAGACTCTCCTGCTCGGGAGATCCAGTGCTCTTCTGGCTCTTCCTGCTGTGCCCCAACGTCCCACAGTATGAAGTCGCAGAGCGCAGACGTCCTCAAGCTGTGCACAAGGCACAGCACATCGCGGAGCTGACAGAAGACCAGGAAGCGATGAGTACAGAGCCTGGAGAGCACTGTATTCACCGCTTCCCGGTCCTCCTGTACTAATGAGCGCTTCCATAATGAAAGCGTTCATTTGTTTTCTCCCCATAAAAACGTACTGACATTTTCCCCCGACTCTGGGGATTGGGGGAAAGTGTGCGTCCTATAGGGCGAAAAATACAGTAGTCTACCCCACAACGGCCCTCACACAGCTCGATGGAAAGATAATAAACTGTTGAACAAAATAAAAATATCAAAAGGCAAAGAAAACATATATATCACAACCAAAACTGGCTAACCCCCTAAAGGAGTTAAGCTTTTTGGACGCAGAACACTTCAATTTGGTGAGTTTATCAGCTACAGCCATTACAGGTTGGCACTGTCCATTGCCAACCTGTAATGGACAGAGCAACAATCTATAGCACTTTCTAAATTTCACACGACACCCAAATGCTAGTAAATGCAGTAACTAAAAAGGATAAGGCCTCTTAATAGGAATGTGGTAAAAGCCATGGTTGTATGTGGGAAAGAGAATATAGCAACCTCAAACTTGTCAAACCTTCGCATCGTGGAGGATCCGCACTCCAGTTTCCGTGCTCTGTGCAAGATAGAGTCCTTTCTCCAATAAGTGCGAATTTCTTATCAATACATTGATAACTCACAGCATTCAAGTATTCGTACTCCTCATTATCTGGACTAAACTTCCCATCTACAATCGCATTTGGGGGGGGACATGTCTGAACTGTGGAAACAAAAAAGTTACACTTAAATACCTTTAATGTATGCAGCTAAACATCAGAATAACCAACTCGTTACTTCTTTTACGTTTAACCATTTCAATGCAACAGCTCAGAATCTTCGCTTTCAAGTTACATAGGAGTCGAAGTCAAACAACTGGGAAATAACACTTGTCTGAAGGCTGTTTTACTCCTTGCTTCTGACCACCACCCCATTCAGAGAGAATATTTATTTATTTATTTTTGCAATTTACTGGTATTCTGAAGGGCAGATTTTGGGGCTCTTCATTCTTAATTATGACATAAGTAGTAATTATGAATTAAACACCTCTAAAATGTTTAATTTTGGGTGGTGTTCCTCCAAGGTGTCAGGCTGTTACAGAGTTGCTCCAGTGCAAGAACTTCACAGCTCCATCCACGGTGCTACATCTCTGCTTCGCTGAAACCGATTTAAAAATAAATAAATAAATAGACTCCTGCAAGTGCTCTTTTGGTAGTGGTGTGCAGGCTCAGATTTGCTCACAGGAGTACAGGTGATTCCCCCCGTGGGCCCCTGAAGAAGGTAGGCCCCAATTCCCCCATCCCCTGCACAAGTGGCACATGGCACAGTACACAGACTGCACTGCATATAGATCGGCACCATACAGCATCCCAACCAGACTATGTGATCATATAGTAGATTATTTAACAATGTACCTAGTTTATTATAATACATGCATCAGGTGGCTGAGGTGACTTCTAGGTACAGAGGCAGGCTAGCCAGTATTCTCTTTCAATGTATACCTTCCCTATTGCAGTCACTGCAGAGACCCCATATTGTAGCATCTTGCTGCTGCTCCTGCCGCTGTGTGGGCAGTTATTTGCATGTTGCTACACAGTGGGCTTCCAGAATAAATTTTACTGGTCGGCCCTAGGCGCCCCACCCGACACTGATGGTGTGCATTAACTTTATTGTGCAGAGGACCATATATTCACCTATTTTTAAGAGGCCTGCACCTTTTTAATAAATTAGGTGCATCTCAATCCAAGGAGAATTTCTCTTCCATTGGATTTCTTCTGCAGGTAAGTCTAAAAGGGTATAAAAGGTACATACAGCTTCTATGTGCGAAGACCACCCACATTGGTACAGCATGCCTAGACTACCACTTTACCTTCACATATGGGAATCTCATTACTCCATAATCCATCATCCTGACATTCTCTAAAATTCCTTCTAGATATCATGTTGTATCTAAAAGACATAGAATAGCACAGTCAAATATACCATCATAGAAACGACCCACCAAGAGCATATTTCTACGTAGCAATGCTGTTTCCCAAGGCTACGGTTACCGTAATGATTATTTGCAACACATTTTACCTCTGCTTGATTTTACATATCTGGATTATGGATGGTCAAGATCAGGGGTGTTACTAGGTCAAAACATTCATGGCTTTTGTCCAGGGTTCCAAACATAGTGGCCACCGACCATGCAACTGAATCGCCTACAGCTGAATTTTAGAGCACGGCATGGGATCCAGCTGCTTTCTGTCCCACCCTTTATTATCATAGGCCTTGGGCTACTAGGCCTGAAGCCTGAGACAGGAGGATGAGGCAGACGGTTGCAAAGGGATGACATCATCTTGGCCACCCACATGAAAGCACAGGCAGCGTGTTGACTCAATTGTGACGCCCTGAGCTGGATCGCAGGCAACTCTGCAATGGGGAGCACAAGTGAGATATTTGGGTTTTTTTGGTGTTTTTTGCAGAAAACGTGCAATAAATCGGCACAAATAAGCACAGAAATCTGCACTATTTAACATGGCATTTGCACGATTTTATGTGCGTTTTTCTGGAGCGGAATTGATGCAGTTTTGCCGCAGATCTCACCCTTCCATTGAAAAGGGTGAAATTAAAAAAAAAAAAAAAAAATGCAACACGACACAGGTCAATTTCCGCAACTAAAAATAAAAGCAAAGTGTACATGAGATTTGTCTAGTCTAATACACATTGCTGGTACCGTATGATGCTGTGGTTTTTCCAAACAAAATCTGCCCCGTGTGTAGGCAAACTAAAACTAGTGGGGGCACTACAGAAGGACATTATACCTACTGTGGTACCTACAGGGGGTAATATATCTACTGGGGGCACTATAGTGGGCATTATACCAGCTGAGGGCAGTACAGGGTGAATTATAGGTACTGGAGCTCTGCATAGCTACTGGGGGACTATAGGGGGCATTATAACTACAGGGGGCAGTATAGGAGGCGTTATACCTACCAGGGGCTATATGAGAAACTATCACTATTGGGAGTACTATAGAGCATTATTCCTGCTGGGAGTTCAGTAGGGGCATTGTTATTGGGCACAATGTGGAGGGCACTACTACTAACAGGGGCACTCTCAGGGAACATTATCACTGTATAGTGCACTACCACTAATGAGGGCACTCTGGGAGAGAATTATTACTATTTGTGGGACTTTTGGGCGCACTATCTCTAGGAGGGAGATGATCTGTATTTTTGGCAATACAGTATTGCACAGTATTGGGGGTAGCAGCTGCACAACACTGCTGGGGCGCTAGGAGGATGATAGAAAAGTGTGAAACTCAAGAGGTCTGTGTTGCAAAACCTGCAGAGACAAGATGTGGCTGAAAGAAGTCATCATGGCTGTCTGGGGTGAATGGAGAAGATGAGGAAAGAGAACGTCTACATCAGTGGAGACGTCACTGGATGTAATAGGCAACGCTGTACTTTTCTGTAAGGCCACCTCACATATGTCCGGCGATCCAATTCAGTTCCTCTCTGGAGTGAAGTAGAAAAACGCTGGAGAGGAATTCAAGCTAGAGAATTCTCATACTATTCTATGGGATCTTTCTCATACATTTGCCGCATCAGCGCCAGACAGAAATCTGCTCAGTTTTTCTATTAGGCCCCATTCACACGTCCGTATAATGTGTCCGCATCCTTTCTGCATCCGTTTCCGCAATTGCGGACAATTATGCGGATAGGATGCGGATCCATTCATTTCAATAGGTCCCGAAAAAATGCGGACAGTACACTGTGTGTCCGTTCCGACTGTCCGCATAAAGAAATCCTCCTGTCCTACTTTTCTCCCGAATTGCGGTCCATAGCACAATGAAAGTCTATGGATCCACAAAAAATGCCGAAGACATGCTGAAAGCCATCCGCATGTCATCCATATTTGCGGATTCCGTTCCAGGAGGGGGTGAAAAAAAAAAGATGACATATAGATACATCCTTTCCGTTTTTTACGGAAAGACGGAACGGATAACCTGGAAAAACTGAGTTTTTTGCGGAACAAAGGATCCGCAAAAAACTGACAGTTTTCCAGGATGTGCAAAAATACGGACGTGTGAATGCGGCCTTAGTGTGAAGATGCCAGATCTGTGCACTGAAGTGCTGCGCACATATACAAGTTGTGCCTAGCTCCTGGCTTAAAAACACTGGCCAGACACATCTGATATATGTGAAGAAGGCATAAGTGTGAAGGTGCTAAATATAATGTCTATTCAAATATGCCTTTAGCGCTGGGGGTTGGACTGAGAATCTTAACACATATGCTTTGGGACTTGGGCCCCAAAACTTTTGAGAACCTGGTTAAGATACTGGTAATAATTTTAAATAATGCATCCTGTTATCTATACACACTTCTAATACATGCTATATTTGGACTTAAAAGGATACAGAGACAGTCTCAGAATAGACACTAGAGGCAAATGGATAGAATATTCCACCAATGAGTGGGGGTGGGAGTGACCCCTGCTGATTGTTTGTACAAACGCTTCCTCGGTTTCCACTCAATTACATTATGAAAACTCAGATTTTTATATCATTCAGCGGTAATTGTATAGTACGGATATATAATTTTTTGGGGGTTCAGTAACTGCATCAAAAATCAGGTCATAATGAAGGTGTGGTCCGGTTTCAGGAGGAAACTGGACAACATAAGGGACCCGCCGGCAGTATGGCTATGGCTACATGGTGACTTGTCACAGAACAAAAAAGGGTGCAACTAAAATGTGACAGCTGTCGAACGACGTTCGTGTCGCGTGACATTTTTTATATTAGTCAATGGGGGTCGCACCGTGACACGACAGTCTCACAGGAATCCAACTTGGATGGTTTTTTTGCGAGTGTTGTGTTGCAGTTTCAAAATGTTGCATTGCGACCCCATTGACTATCATTATAAAAAATGTAGTTCGACTTTTCTGCTACACATGTCGCCATGTAACCCTAGCCTAAAGAGCGGATCATTACTTGCCTGGCAGTTCCTGTGTTGTTTCTCTGGTTCTCCCAGCTGGCGGCAGCGGTGACATCACATCACCAACATGTGACATCTGCAGCCAATCACTGATGGAAGTAAGGGCGCCTGGTAAGAATTGTTCTCTACTGCGGGCACATCCCCTGTGTTGTCCAGTTTCTTCCTGAAACCGGACAACCCCTCTAAATAAAACGGTGTTCATTCATCGTGTAAAAATGTAATGAAAACCTAATCCTAGGCACTATCATTTAGTGGAGCTGCTTCCAAAAAAAAATCCATGACATCAGAACTCATAATTAGAAACGCCTAATTTAGTTTTCGATCTAAAGCGTCATAGCGTGTATTTTTTCATTATTGTAGAAATGAGCTGGTCCTCAACCAGTGCGCCCCCCATCAGGTTCACAGCCTCAGTAAGGCACATGAAAAGCAGTTATCTGGTCTGTAAAATGTTGTCCTAGTAAGAGAACAAGTGGGATACAGTACTCAGAAAGATCAGCTAATTTAGGATTATTAAATGTGTGCCAAAAACACCAAATAAACGTACAGATACAATACACAATATACAAATATGTGTAAGGATGGCCGAGGGGAAGGTTTAACCATTAGCACAGAAGAGGTTCCTTTACTGTGAGACTATGGAGCTCTACCACAAAACGGTATGATGGTTAAAGGGGTTGTCCGGGTTCAGGGCGCAGGGCAAAGGAGGGCATCGGAGCATAATATGCTCTAGTCAGGCAGGCTGCCTGGGTGAAATTAAGGGTACCCCTTTAATTCACTGGATTAACCTCTTCCCACCCTGCAGCACAATAGTATGTGACAGGACACCCCGCTGACGCCATGCTCTCATGCCCAGGATGGAAAATAACTCCTGCTACTGCATCTAAGTGTTCCGACAGAGCGGGCTGCAGAAAAAAAAACCCACCTGCATAAATAACATTTATCATGTAGAGAAAGTTAATACAAGGCACTTACTAATGTATTGTGATTGTCTATATTGCCTCCTTTGCTGGCTGGATTCATTTTCCATCTCATTATACACTGCTCGTTTCCATGATTACGACTACTCAGCAATACAGCCATGCTTGTACCCTATAGAAAAAGGCCGTCATCTCTGTTGGCTGGCATTGCGGAGTGCGCATAAGCCAGCAGATTTTCTTATAGTGTGCGAGCACAACCACTGCTGCTGGATTGGACGTTAACTGCTGGATACGAGCAGTGTATAATGTGATGGAAAAATGAATCCAGCCAGCACAGGAGGCAATATGGACAATCACAATACATTAGTAAGTGGCTTGTATTATGTTTGTCTACATGATAAATGCCATGTGCTGAAGTGAAACAACCCATTTAACCTTAATCAGTCCCATTAACCCTTCTCGCTCTATACACTGCTTATATAAGAACACAGTAGATGACAAAACTCACCCAAGATCACAAGTATAGTTTACTCTAGATCCAAACAGCGTATCTATAATGGACATTGTTCCATGTTCTATATCACCAGGATTCCCACATGATCGTCCTTAGTAAAACAAAAAAGAAAATATGGGTTATTTTATTAGTAAAGAGACAAAAAGATTTGTGAACACGAGTCACACAGCTGGGCATCTTCAGGAAGGAGCTCACTAAATCATGTTCGCCCACATTCAGACATGCTGGAATTGCTGTGGATTTTACATCAATACACATGAATGGTCCTTTAAAAACCTCATCCACCTACAGAGGAAAAAAAATCTGTGTGCAAATGTGATCATTTTGTGGATTCACTAATCTGTCTGGACTTGGTCTTCATCTAACAGGGGTACAATGAAGCATTGAGAACAGACACAATATAGAGGTATTCATGTCATTAAAAAATGTACTTTAACTTATTATTCACTTCCTACATGGACTTTTAAATCCTCACATGCAGTGGTCAATTGTGATGCCCTGCTGGGGACCAAATGGCTATCCTGCGCCCAGATTGAGGGGACTACAAAAACAAGCCCTGATACAGATATGTGAACAGAAAAATAAGCAAGTTAGTGATCTGATAAGGCAGCGAGTATAAAACGAAAACTAAAAACATTAAAATGGCTTGGTCAGGAAGGGGTTAAAAAGAACTACCAAATTAAGAAGACTCACTTGTGCAGAAATTATCAGGAGTGGACCATGTGGAGTTACTTAAGCAAGTTATATAATTGTTGGCTAACTGAACACGAATAAATCCAGGTCTGCACTTATAAGTTACGGTTGCATTAGTAGAAAAATTATTTTGGTCGATGAATTGTGTGTCGAGCTCCCCAAACTGCAGCCTGGGAGGCGCACCACAGTCACCTGAAAAACAGAACAATAATTAAATAAAAAAAATGCAACTATAAGAATCAGCCTGAAGCAGGATTAGGGTCCTTGCAGACGAGCGTGTGTCACGCACAGAGTCCGCATCGCAGCTCCTGGCACTGACGGGGGTCACATAGTATTATACTGATTTATTATGCTATGTAGCCCTTAGGCCACCTTCAGACGGCCATAGTATTGCGGGTTCGCAAAAATGCAGACCCGCAATACTACGGGTGCCGCCCGGCGTGTGTACCGCAATTTACGGAACACACAGCTGGGCGCCTCATTATAAATGCCTATACTTGTCCGCTGTTGCGGACAAGTATAGGACACGTTCTATATTTTCTCGTGGAGCCGCGACTATGCAAGATTACAAGCCGGCCATAGAAGTGAACAGGCCCTTACAGTTCTGGAATGTGTTGGATAACACGAACAGCATTATGTCAGTGTTATCCTATACATTCCAGAACTGTAAGGGTTACATACTATCATAAACCAGTATAATGCTATGTGACCCCATCAGTGCTGGGAGTTCAGGCCAGGAGCTGCGATGCGGACTCGGTGCGTGACACACGCTCGTCTGCAAAGGGCCTTAAAGGGGTTAAAGGGTTTTCCAGGACTATCCGCAGTGCCACATTTCTCTAGTTGCTCTTCCCACTTAGAATCTACACGTCTGATGTCTCTTGGTGTTGTAATTCGGCGACGGGTTATATAAAACACTACCAGAAGGACCCGGCTATGCATGAGTAAATTTCATCTATTTTATTTAAGGTTTGTGTGTCAATAAAAGATATCAACAGTATCCCCCATAACAGTGATCTCCACAGCCCCCCACCCCTTAACACTAACTCCCCCCACCTCCTTAAAATGTGAGCTCCACAGCAGCCCACCCCCCTTAACTTTGACCTTCACAACAATCAAAATCATATTAACTCACACAAACTGTCTTATACTAAGTATGTCCTTTGTTGCTTATAGCAACCAATCAGAGCTCATATTAAAGAGGTTAAAGGACATACCCCTAATTTCACCCAGGCAGCCCGCCTGCCTAGGGCATCGGAGCATCTCATGCTCCGATGCCCTCCCTTGCCCTGCGCTGGATCGCTCAGGGCAAGGGTTTTTTGTTTACATTATACACACTGCCGGGCAGAGGCTTCGGCCCGGCAGTGTGTTCGGTGACGTCACTGGCTGTAATGGGCTGGCTTTAGCGCTGCCCTAGCCGTTTTACTGGCTAGGGCCGCGCTAAAGCCCGCCCATCAGCGCCGGTGACGTCACTGGGCTCACTGCTGGGAGGAAGCCTCCGCCCGGCAGAGCCCGGTTTCGTCACCAGAACCGGGCTAAATGCCTTTGCCCTGCACTAATTAGCGCAGGGCAAAGGAGGGCATCGGAGCATGAGATGCTCTGATGCCCTAGTCAGGCGGGCTGCCTGGGTGAAATTAGAGGTATGTCCGGGTTCAGCTGTGAACCTGGACAACCCCTTTAATGACCTGTAGCAAAATAGAAGCTGAGCCGTGATTGGTTGCTATATGCAACCCGATTAATATCCAGGCTAACTGTCGCAACAGCCAACAAACAAATGGCTTTTGTATTTGGCAGTTAGGTTACTAAGCGTATTTTTTGGCAAATAATTGGAAAGGGCAGGGAGAAAATTTTGACTCAAAACATAGTCTATGACGTTCTCCGAGTAACATGAGGTGGCTGTGCAAAATGTTGCGATTGTAAATGCGATGGTGCGGGTTCATTTAGCGGACATACATACACACACTCTGTTTTATATATTATCTTTTGGGACTAGTGTCGGACTGTGGAGCCTAGGGCCCACCAGTAAAATTTATTTTGGGGGCCCACCACACGGATACATTCAAATATGGCTCACACAGCAGCAAGATGTTACAAGATGATTGATTACGGGGTCGTTGCAGTGACTTTGAGAAGCCAGGTCCCTGGGAAAAGAGGATGGCTGGTGGCCTCTGTACCCAGAAGTCATCTCAGCAATCTGATCGAGTCAGTCTTAAATAATATATTTTATACTGGACATAGGTTGGTTGAGGTGCTATATGCTACCTATCTATTAGTAGTGCAGTAAGTCTACTGTGTTATGTGCCACTTGGGGTGGGAGACTAGGGGCCCACCTTGCTCAGGGGCCAGACCTGTAACCCTGTGAGCCAGTCCGAGCCTGTTTGGGACTGTATGGGACTGACTGCTGTTTGGGAGGAGATTCACTCTCTTCTAGCTGGGATTTTACTTAATTGGTTAGCTGATATCACTAGAGGATACTGATCATTAGTACCGTATTTCATGTTGTAACAGCAGACATTCTCATTGCTAAGAACTGGCGTTCAATTCAGATTCCTTATATAAGGGCCTCACTTCCATTTTTCACTGGTGTGTACTGTCTGCATTTTCTGCGGATAGCACACATACCCATTGATTTAAATGTGTCTGTTCACATATTTTTTTTTTTTTTTACTGACCCACGGTCAGAGACATGTACTAATTTGTTCCAGGATGCAGACCAAACACGCCCAAACCAAGGAATGGCATCCATAGTGCGTCAGTTTTTCGCAGAAGACAGATAGGAAAGGCTCTTGAAATTATTTTTCAGATGAAAAACATCCATGGATTACAGATGACACATGGAGGGTAAAAGTAATGCAGCCAGATAGAAACGTTGGACTGCTGCAGAACTCGGCATGCAGCTATACCTCTGGCAGATACGTAAATGATTACAGGCGAGGTGCGATTAGACACTGGGCCTTGCCACAAGAGGGCCTAAAAGTGCTTCCATTGCTGCCCTATAAAACTACTGGTGTGATGATCTGAGGAGCCATCACATATGACAGTCACCTCTGGTAGTGATATGAGGGACACCACAGCTCAGCTCAGAACATCCGGCGGCCACGTGTGTTTCCTCTCATGGCAGGGCTGCCAGTAGCATTATTTCTGCAGGATAATGCTAATCCACACACAGCAAGGGTTTCTCAGGCATGTCTTAACGTGAATGAGCGCTGCATTTGCACAATTACTGACTGTGTCCATTCATTTCAAATATAATTTTACTTATAATGTATAAAATGTTTCTTTTGGTCCTAGATAGTTTATTAAAAAGTACAGCAAAATTGTAAGCATGAACTTACCACGAGTACTGCCAAAGAAGGCTGCAAACAGGAAGATTGTCCAGTAGTATTCCATGAAGATAAGTTGTGATAAATAAGCACAGAAATACTATAAAAAAAATAAAGAAAAAAAAATGACAAGTTAAAATAAATGCTCTTTTATATATAGTTACACATAGTCTTGTGGCTATCTGAGCAAAACAAACAATTCAAGGCAGGGCAGGCGTCAGCACCTGGCATACCAGGGCAAGTGCCGGGGCGCACTGCTCCTGGGGGGGCCCACTGTGCCTGCTCACTCCTGCAGCAGCGTCCTGGTCTTAAACTGCCTGTTCTGAATTCTAGGGCAGCTCATCCCAGCAATGTAGACAATTTTTGCGGAGTGTACTGCTGGGGTGAGGAGCCCCAGAACAGAGTAGATTGGGTTTCTTACCGGCTGACGGACCTTTTTGACATCATCAGCCCATGTGACCAGTGGGGGAGGAGCCAGAGGAGCAGAGAGCTGTGTTCCTGCATGGAGAGGAGCCTAGCTGGAGTGTGGCGAGTCCTAGCTGTGTAGGTCTTCGTGTGTGTGTCTCTGTCTGTCCCTGTGTGTGTGTGTGTGTCTGCCTGTCCCTGTGTGTGTGTGTGTCTGCCTGTCCCTGTGTGTGTGTGTCTGCCTGTCCCTGTGTGTGTGTGTGTGTGTGTGTGTCTGCCTGTCCCTGTGTGTGTGTGTCTGCCTGTCCCTGTGTGTGTGTGTGTGTCTGCCTGTCCTGTGTGTGTGTCTGCCTGTCCCTGTGTGTGTGTGTGTGTCTGCCTGTCCCTGTGTGTGTGTGTGTGTGTCTGCCTGTCCCTGTGTGTGTGTGTGTGTGTGTCTGCCTGTCCCTGTGTGTGTGTGTGTGTGTGTGTCTGCCTGTCCCTGTGTGTGTGTGTGTGTGTGTGTGTGTGTCTGCCTGTCCCTGTGTGTGTGTGTGTGTCTGTCTGTCCCTGTGTGTTGTCTGTGTGTGTATATCTCTGTCCCTGTTTGTTTGTGTGTGTGTGTGTCTCTGTCCGTGTGTGTGTGTGTGTGTGTGTGTGTGTGTGTGTGTGTGTGTGTCTAAATACTACACTATATGAATCCCCTTCAATGGGACCCTCGGGATATTAATCCTTCACAACACATTGGGTATGTTACCCAAAAAGACCCCTATAGGGGTACCATCATATTGTAATAAAACATAACTTTTAATCAAAATCTTATAAAAACCAACAAAAAAAAAAGAAAATAAGGTTAAAATTACTAACCTTGGCAGGGGTATATCACATCATTCAAATGATTTAGAAGCAGTGTTATTGAGGTAAATTACAGTGATGTACTGCTAAACACAAAAATCACTGTCTCAACTCAGATGCAGTGAAATTGTGCAGACTGTGTGTTCCTGGTCCAGATTTAGATTAAATAACTCACTTACAGCCAGCTAATATGTGGTAGGATTTGTAGCTATTAAGCCACAATTTGCCCCTCTTATTTCCACTAGAGATGGTGTATTGTTGTCTAAATCTATATAGCTCCACTAGGCCAATTCTCCCTGCATAGGTCTTGTAATAGCCGCATTAGTCTGCTTATTGATACACCCTATAGGTTCAGATGGTTACATTTACAATGCCTGCAACTACATAGCCCTGTGCAGGCCTTCACATGGCTGCACGGTAACTAGTCCTCTCTGTACATATCAGGTAGGAATCCTTCACACAATATACCCTGTGCAGGCCGTAACGTGGCTGCACTATAACTGGACCTCTCTGTAGATTTCAAATAGGGATCATTCACGCCACGTGCAACTGTGCCTATGTAGGTTTAATGCACTAACTAGCCCTGTGCACCGTGGCTGCACTGTATCTAACCTCTCTGTGGATTTATTTGGCAGCCATTCACACCACATGCTGCTGGAACCCTTTATAGATCAACCATGTCCACACACCACTTGTTGCCAGTATTCCTATACACATGTAGCCCTCACCATTCACATCCTTACTGCGTATATTGTTAGCCCTGCCTGTCAGTTGTCTAAAAATCACGCTTCCCCTCCCGACATGTTTCGCCACGTTGTGGCTTAGTTAGGAGAGGTAGGGGTAATGACGCACGCTCGTGCTACTCCCCCCTACTTATAACAGCCAAGGTCCTCCGATCTCCATAATCCTCGTATCACAGGTTCCTCTCAAGTATGACGTAGAGAGGAACAGGTATGTGTCGCCTACCTCCTCCTGAATTATGTGCACTCTTCCATCGCTCGGCCCTTTCCGCCCCGACGCGCGTCTCGGAGCGATTCACTGCGAGGTCATCCCCGCTCAGTCGCGTGTCCCACGTGTGAAGGGGTGTGTCCAGGAGCAATAATGATGGTACAATATGATGGTACCCCTATAGGGGTCTTTTTGGGTAACATACCCAATGTGTTGTGTGTGTCTAAAGCACTGCTTAGACTCCATACTACAGTCTAGCCAGTGCCTAATGGGTTACAGTTTAGACCACCTTCTGGTACATGTTGATAATTCCCTTTTAAACCCCAGTCCATGTCCCCTCAGTACTCGGAATCACTAGGAGTCATATTAGAAGGTAACAAAAGGTTGGAGCTTAAAAAAGGGAATTCCACCTTTAGTTATGTCCCCTTAAAGGGGTTATCCAGTATCTAAAACAGCCCCCCCCCCCCCCCCATGTGTCGGGCCCCTCCGTGGGAATATACTTACCCTGCTCCCTGCGCAGCTCCTGGTCCCCGTACTGCCACTTCTCCCTGTACACAGATGAAAACATCCAGTGTTGTGGGGGGGGTGGTGTCTGCCCCTCTGTGTATCACCATCACCATACCCACAGTATTCCTATGTCTTGACGTAGCTGCATCAGGATGTTCTGTGGGGGGGAAGAAGAAGAAGATGGAAGAGGAGGCAGCGCCGCCAGCATGGAGTCCATGGGAGAGGCACACTAAGGACGTAGGTAACACTACCACACTAGTGTTATCTGTGGTTTTACATAGGACTGCAGGTACGGCCTCTTTCACACTAGTGGCACCCTATCCATGCTGCCGCAGGGACATGTGTGGGGCCGGAACCGCGCTCCGGCCCCACACGTGTCACACAGACATATACATACTTACATGCTTCGGCAGGTCTCCACAGCGCAGGAGAAGCAGGACGGCGCGAACATAGGACAATTCCCCACAGCGCCCTCTGCTGGGCGCCGTCCTGCTCCTCCTGCGCTGTGGAGACCTGCCAGGAGCATGTAAGTATGTACAGTACAGACCAAAAGTTTGTACACACCTTCTCATTCAAAGAGTTTTCTGTATTTTCATGTAGATTCACACTGAATGCATAAAAACTATGAATTAACACATGTGGAATTATATACTTAACAAAAAAGTGTGAAACAACTGAAAATATGTCTAATATTCTAGGTTCTTCAAAGTAGCCACCTTTTGCTTTGATTACTGCCTTGCAGTCTTGGCATTCTCTTGATGAGCTTCAAGAGGTAGTCACCTGAAATGGTATTCCAACAGTCTTGAAGGAGTTCCCAGAGATGCTTAGCACTTGTTGGCCCTTTTGCCTTCACTCTGCGGTCCAGCTCACCCCAAACCATCTCGATTGGGTTCAGGTCTGGTGACTGTGGAGGCCAGGTCATCTGGCGTAGCACCCCATCACTCTCCTTCTTGGTCAAATAGCCCTTAGACAGCCTGGAGGTGTGTTTGGGGTCATTGTCCTATTGATAAATAAATGATGGTCCAACTAAACGCAAACCGGATGGAATAGCATGCCGCTGCAAGATGCTGTGGTAGCCATGCTGGTTCAGTATGCCTTCAATTTTGAATAAATCCCCAACAGTGTCACCAGAAAAGCACCCCCACACCTCCTCCTCCATGCTTCACGGTGGGAACCAGGCATGTAGAGTCCATCCGTTCACATTTTCTGTGTCACAAGACACGGTGGTTGGAACCAAAGATCTCAAATTTGGACTCATCAGACCAAAGCACAGATTGCCACTGGTCTAATGTCCATTCCTTGTGTTCTTTAGCTCAAACAAGTCTCTTCTGCTTGTTGCCTGTCCTTAGCAGTGGTTTCCTAGCAGCTATTTTACCACGAAGGCCTGCTGCACACAGTCTCCTCTTAACAGTTGTTGTAGAGATGTTTCTGCTGCTAGAACTCTGCGTGGCATTGACCTGGTCTCTAATCTGAGCTGCTGTTAACCTGCGATTTCTGAGGCTGGTGACTCGGATGAACGTATCCTTCGCAGCAGAGGTGACTCTTGGTCTTCCTTTCCTGGGGCGGTCCTCATGTCAGCCAGTTTCTTTGTAGCGCTTGATGGTTTTTGCAACTGCACTTGGGGACACTTTCAAAGTTTTCCCAATTTTTCGGACTGATTGACTTTCATTTCTTAAATACAAATTCTAACAGTCTATTCAGTAGGACTATCAGCTGTGTATCCACCTGACTTCTGCCAAACACAACTCATGGTCCCAACCCAATTTATATGGCAAGAAATCCCACTTATTAAACCTGACAGGGCACACCTGTAAAGTGAAAACCATTTCAGGTGACTACCTCTTGAAGCTCATCAAGAGAATGCCAAGAGTGTGCAAAGCAGTAATCAAAGCAAAAGGTGGCTACTTTGAAGAACCTAGAATATAAGACATATTTTCAGTTGTTTCACCCTTTTTTTAAGTTTATAATTCCACATTTGTTAATTCATAGTTTTGATGCCTTCAGTGTGAATCTACAATTTTCATAGTCATGAAAAAACAGAAAACTCTTTGAATGAGAAGGTGTGTCCAAACTTTTGGTCTGCACTGTATATGTATATGTCTGTGTATGTTTATGTGTATATGTGTGTATGTATGTATGTATGTATGTATGTATGTGTGCAGGTGACGGATCCGTCATGAACTCCATTGAAAGTCAATGGAGGACGGATCCGTTCACCATTGTGTCACACCAAACGGATCCGTCCCCATTGACTTTCATTGGGGGACATGATGGATCCGTCTTGGTGCGGATGCCTGGACCGGAGAGCAAACCGCAGCATGCTGTGGTTTGCTCTCCGGTCTGAAGACGGAATGGAATGCTTTCAGGAGCATTCTGTTGTCTTCAGTTCAGTTTTGTCCCCATTGACAATGAATGGGGACAAAACTGAAGCGTTTTATTCCGGTATTGAGCCCCTATGACGGAACTCAATACCGTAATTATAAAACGCTAGTGTGAAAGTAGCCTAACACTACTACATTTTCTCTACACAGATAGCCATCACTGTGTTATCTGTGCTGTTACATACGACTGCAGGGAACATCTACTATATTATCTGTACTCAGAAAGTTATCACTCTGTAAGGGAGCCCACTGGGACTTTATCACCCAAGGGCCCACATGAACCTGGAGCCGGCCCTGATACAAGGTGTCCTCCGGGACTTTAACCACTTCAGATCTGGGCCATTTGCCCCCTTCCTGACCAGGCCTAATTTTGCAAATCTGACATGTGTGACTTAATGTGGTAATAACTTTGGATCGCTCAGCGATTCTGAGATTGTTTTCTCGTGACACATTGTACTTCAAGTTAATGGTAAATGTGAGTCGATAAGTTTTAATTTTATTTATTAAAAAATCTGTTTTCTAAATTTGAATCTCTCTGCTTTTAAGACAGATAGTGATACTCCTTAAAATACTCATTAATTGACAGTCTCCATATGTCTACTTTATGTTGGCATCATTTTGGTAGTGTCATTTTATTTTTTTTAGGACAGTAGAAGGTTTAGCATTTTAGACGCAATTTTTGGAAATTTGCAAAATCAACTTTTTCAAGGACCAGTTCAGAAGTCGGTTTGTGAGGCTTACATAATAGAAAACACCCATAAATTACCCCATTTTAGAAACTACACCCCTCAAACTATTCAAAACTGGTTTTAGAAATGTTGTTAACCCTTTAAGTATTCCACAGGAATTAAAGCAAAATAGATGTGAAATTTCAAAATTTCACTTTTTTTGCAGATTTTCCATTTTAATCATTTTTTTCCTGTAAGGGCTCGTTCACATCACCGTTAGGGATTCCGTTCAGGCTTTCCATTATAACATCGTTATAACGGAAAGAAATGGAATCCCTAGGACGGACATCAAAACGGACACCTTTAAGAGGCATTCCGTTTTGATCCGTCATAATAGAAGCCTATGGGAAAGCATGACGGATCCGTTATGGTTTCCGTTATGCTGGACGGAAAACAAAGTCCTGTCGACAGAATCCCTAACGGTGGTGTGACTGAGCCCTAACACATCAAGGGTTAACAACAAAACAACAACAACTCAATATTTATTACCCCGATTCTGCAGTTTGCAGAAACACCCCACATGTGGTCGTAAACTGTTATTTGGGGATACGCCAGGGCTCAGAAAGGAAGGAGCAGCATCTGCATTTTCTAACATGGAATTTTCTCTCATGGTTTTTAGGGGGGTAACTTTTTAATTTTTTTGTGGACTGAGCTGCGTGAGGGCTTATTTTTTGCGGGACAAGCTGTGATTTTTATTTGCACCATTTTGGGGTACATCCGGCTTTCTGATCACTTTTTAATCTAATTTTTAGGAGGTTAAGTCACAAAAAAAAGCAGTTTAGGGGCATTTTTTTTTTTTACACCGTTCACTTGATGGGGTAGATCATGTGATATTTTTGTAGAGCCAGTCGTTATGGACGCAACGATACCAAATATGTCTATGTTTTATTATTGTTTTTTACGTTTTACTCAATAAGAGCATTTTTAGAAAAAAAAAATCATGTTTTTGTGTTGCAATTTTTTTCCATTTTTCTGGCTATGATCTTATGTAGGGGCTCATTTTTTGCGGGATGAGGCGACGTTTTTATTGCTACCATTTTGGTATGCATACAACTTTTTGATAGTTTGATATTATGTTTTTTGGTAGGTGAGGCGACAAAAAAAAGCTGTTTTGGCATAATTTTTATTTGATTTGTTTTACGCTGTTCACTTGATGGGGTAGATAATGTGATATTTTTGTAGAGCCAGTCGTTGCGGACGCGTGGATACCAAATATGTTTTTTCTTTCCACTACTGATTTCTCCTGTAACTGGGGCTGACATAGTAGCCCCAGTTACCGTGGAAATACATCCGCAGAGAGGCTATACAGCATAATACTATGCTGTACAGCCTCAGTGCAGGACTGATCGGGTTTATGAGAGACCCGGCAGCTCCTGCACACTCCCGACCCCGGCGATCACGTGACCGCCGGAACAGAAAGTGCACACAGCGCTTCCTGATCTGTATACACAGCGCTTGGTGAGGCTGTGTATACAGTCATGGCCAAAAGTTTTGAGAATGATACAAATATTAATTTTTACAAAGTCTACTGCTTCAGTTTTTATAATGGCAATTTGCATATACTCCAGAATGTTATAAAGAGTGATCAGCTTAACAGCAATTACTTGCAAAGTCAATATTTGCCTAGAAAATGAACTTTATCCCCCAAAACACATTTCAACATCATTGCAGCCCTGCCTTAAAAGGACCAGCTAACATCGTTTCAGTGATTGCTCCATTAACACAGGTGTGGGTGTTGATGAGGACAGGGCTGGAGATCAATCTGTCATGATTAAGTAAGAATGACACCACTGGACACTTTAAAAGGAGGCTGGTGCTTGGCATCATTGTTTCTCTTCTGTTAACCATGGTTATCTCTAAAGAAACACGTGCAGTCATCATTGCACTGCACAAAAATGGCCTAACAGGGAAGAGTATCGCAGCTAGAAAGATTGCACCTCAGTCAACAATCTATCGCATCATCAAGAACTTCAAGGAGAGAAGTTCCATTGTTGCCAAAAAGGCTCCAGGGCGCCCAAGAAAGACCAGCAAGCGCCAGGACCGTCTCTTAAAAGTGTTTTAGCTGCAGGATCGGGCTACCAGCAGTGCAGAGCTTGCTCAGGAATGGCAGCAGGTAGGTGTGAGTGCATCTGCACGCACTGTGAGGCGGAGACTCTTGGAGCAAGGCCTGGTCTCAAGGAGGGCAGCAAAGAAGCCACTTCTCTCCAGAAAAAAACATCAGGGACAGACTGATATTCTGCAAAAGGTACAGGGAGTGGACTGCTGAGGGCTGGGGTAAAGTCATTTTCTCTGATGAATCCCCTTTTCGATTGTTTGGGACATCTGGAAAACAGCTTATTCGGAGAAGACGAGGTGAGCGCTACCACCAGTCTTGTCTTATGCCAACTGTAAAGCATCCTGAAACCATTCATGTGTGGGGTTGCTTCTCAGCCAAGGGAATCGGCTCTCTCACAGTCTTGCCTAAAAACACAGCCATGAATAAAGAATGGTACCAGAATGTCCTCCGAGAGCAACTTCTCCCAACCGTTCAAGAGCAGTTTGGCGATCAACAATGCCTTTTCCAGCATGATGGAGCACCTTGCCATAAAGCAAAGTTGATAACTAAATGGCTCAGGGAACAAAACATACAGATTTTGGGTCCATGGCCTGGAAACTCCCCAGATCTTAATCCCATTGATAACTTGTGGTCAATCATCAAGAGACGGGTGGACAAACAAAAACCTACAAATTCTGACAAAATGCAAGCATTGATTGTGCAAGAATGGACTGCTATCAGTCAGGATTTGGTCCAGAAGTTGATTGAGAGCATGCCAGGGAGAATTGCAGAGGTCCTGAAGAAGAAGGGTCAACACTGCAAATATTGACTTGCTGCATTAACTCATTCTAACTGTCAATATAAGCTGTTGTTACTCATAATATGATTGCAATTATATTTCTGTATGTGATAAAAACATCTGACAAACACACATAAAAACCAGAGGGCAGCAGATCATGTGAAAATATAATATTTGTGTCATTCTCAAAACTTTTGGCCATGACTGTACAGTGATCTAGAAGGCAGGGACCCCTGGGAACGGTCCCTGCCTTCTCTTTGGGGTACCCTACTGTCACTGACAGCAGGTACCCCACCGTGCAGCTGCTATCTCTGAATGGACGTTCAGAAACGTCCATTCAGAGATAAGTAACCACTTCCAGGACGTTTATAGTCAATGGGCGGACGGGAAGTGGTTAACCTCCTAACTGTGTTGCTGTGGAGCTCCAGCAGTGGCAAAAGTAGCTACCTGGAGGATGAAGGGCTGCTTTAGATGCTGCTACCTCCTGAATGGTAGCTTGCTGGAAACATGCAACTGGCCTTGTTTGAAAGAAGACATTCAAAGCTTTCAGACAATACCAAAATACAAATGACAGCAATATGTTCAGGACAGAGAAAGATATCACTGATAGAAATTGGGATGCTGTAAATGCAGCTGAAAATAAAAGTAAAAACAGGTTCCACTCGCGATTATATCCAACTTTATTTCTAACAGCGATTTCTCCTCTGTTGGACTTTAGCTGTCATTTTGGTCTTGTATGAAAGCCTGGACTGTCAGCTTTCAGACAAGACCAGTTGCATGTTTCTAATTGCTACCATTGAGGAGATATAAAGCAGCCCTCCCCCCTCCAGTTAGCTACTTTTCACGCTGCCCAAACTGGACTCGGGCAGAACAGTAAGGTGGTTAAAGAGGTTGTCTCGGTTCACTAAGTGGCATGTATCATGTAGAGAAAGATAATACAATGCACTTGCTAATGTATTGTTATTATCCATATTGCTTCCTTGACTGGCTGGATTCATTTTTCCATCACATTTAATACTGCTCGTGCAATCCAGCAGCAGTGGCCGTGCTTGCACACTATAGGAAGAAGAAAAAAAAAAAAAAAGGGCCGACATTTGCGCATTCCCATGGTCCCGGCCACCAGATAGGCTGGAGCTTTTTCCTATATTGTTCAAGCACAGCCACTGCTGCTGGATTTCAGGGTGGTTATAAACCCTGGAAACGAGCAGTGTATAATGTGATGGAAAAATGAATCCAGCCAGTAAAGGAGGCAATGTGGATAATCACAATTCATTAGTAAGAGATGCTCCAGATAGACTGGACATATTGGCCGAACAATCTCTGTCTAATTTGCCCTTAAGTTCCATGCTGTTCTTCAAAATACATCTGAAGATCTCACAGCACACCCCGAACACTATGATAGACAACACAGAGTCTGGCACAATGCATTGGCTAAGACCCTGTTGACTCCCCACCTGTCACCCCTACTACAAGTAACAGATGTCTTTTGGGACGCTCCTGTAGCAATCTTCGCTGACCACCCTCAAACGAAATAGAGCTCTTCATAGAGGGAAGATGCACCCTCTCAGCAGACCTAGGCTGTATGACACGCCACTCGTTATCATACTTCCATATACCACATATCTTACAATATGCTAAAGACATGAAACAGATTCGGGTTTGACCCCTCCATCCCCTTTCGAAAACATGGTACTTTCTGTTAAAGGTCCAATTAAAAAAAAAATATCTGTTATACTCTGACTATTGGAGCAGGAACAATTACCCTCAACACCGTCCTTCATCAGGCAATGGGAAGCAGACGTAAAGGGTTTGTCTCATGATGGACAATGGGGTCATATCGCTAGGATATGCGCCCATTGTTTTATAGGTGTGGGTGCCGCTGGGACCTGCACCTATATCCAGAACGGAGCCCCGAAAGTGAAGGAGGGCACAATGCGCATGCACAGCCGCCCGCCATTAATTTTCTACGGACCTGGAGAAAATAGCCGAGCGCTGGCTCGGCTATTTCTGTCGGCTCCATAGAAATGAATGGGAGCGGTGGCCAAGCAAGCACGGTGTGCTCCAATTCATTCCTATGGGGACCCGGCTTGGTGGTGGCCAGACCGAAGTCCTCCAGCCACCACCTTGTGGGGCTCCATTCTGGATATAGGTGCAGGTCCTAGCGATATGCCCCCATTGTCCATCATGAGACAACCCCATTAAGGATGGTCTTTAATAAACAAGAAGTGCAATACTTGCTATCACAAACCCCAAAGGTCTCCAGATGTGTTACAGTACAGGAGAACTACTAGAAGTTGCTAACAAGATGGTACAACGCCCCAGTCCGCCTACAAAAGATTTACTCAACCACCTTACCAGTCTGTTGGAGATGTGATAGGGAGAGCTGAGACACGCCCCCTTAGCTGCAGCAGAAAAGACACTCCCCTTAAGCCATCAGCTTGATATATATCTAGCAGAGCAATGAATGGGGAGCTCTCTGGATACATATGAGCTACAGGACTGGTTAGACTGTTAGCTTTGTTAGAAAGAGATTGTCCTGTACTATATGTCGTCTGATTTTCATTTTTTACACTAGGGATAACCTCTTTAAGCTCCATTGACACTGGCCCAGATGTACTAATCCTACAGATGGTGTAAGCAAAGACAGTCTGTCTAGGCCTGAACCAGATTTATCACAGTGGCTAAGGCTTGATGATAAATGTGGTGCAGGGACAGACACTTTTCTCTGATTGGTTGGCCTATAAGCCAAATGGCGCATCTTAGGCCTGCCCCCTTGTCAAGCATGTGGAAAAACAGAGTACACACCATAGGTGTGCCAGATTGCTCTAATTTTATAGACAGATTTTTTGTGCAGACACATTAGTAAATCTGGGCCGTTGTGTTTACCGGGTCTGTTGCTTGTATTCCAATAATAAGAATAAAAGAAAATCAAACTTGTGCAGCTCCACTCCAAATGGGAAGTCAGGAAGCACAAAAGGTATGACCACACAACACGGTGGAGTCAAGTACCGTACAGCCACACGAGCCACAGCTGGCTCTTGTTAATTAATGAAGAACGCACTGTTTAGTCAGCCTGCATTGTTAATGGCCATTAACAATACAGACCCACCAAACAGTGCAGTTTCATTTGTTGAATCAAAAGCTTTTGCAGCCCTTTCAGCCTTGCGGTACATGTACACAGCACAGCCGTGTCATAAGCCCCAGACAACCGTATCGGGTGATCGTACACTTATAAGGAGTCACAATTAATTCAATATTTGCCGGTTCACTGTAAAATGATCAACTACAGCAGGGTTTCACTAGAGGAGGAGTGTCACTTGTTTTTGTGGGCAAAATGTGTTTGACTGTTACCACTGGTACTCTCACAAGGACTTTTACAACACACTTTCACTACAGACCTGTGTGTACACTTGTATATGTGTGTGTGGGGGTATCTACACACACCCCCACACCCCGTGTATTCACACCCCCCCGAAATGTCATCAAGACTTTATGTACATATTAGGCCTTGTTCACACAACAGTAAAGAATGACCCTGTAATACTGTAGGACATTCTATTTTTGCCCATTTTGGTGGCCTGACAGACCCCATAGAAATCAATGAACCTGTTTTTAACGGGCGTTGCATCCATCTAATGGCCACTAAAAATGGGTTGGTTACTAGGAGATGCTGAGAAGCATTGGGGGAAAAAAACAAGGCCAAAGAAATCCATCCAGGTAAATAGATGACAAATGGTCGTGGATGACAATAGACAGCAATGAAAAGGATAAAAAAAAAAATAAAAAAAATTGACACATGGATACAAAATGGCCATGAAAAAGGGTGCATTCACACAACAGTGAAGAATACCCCCCATAGTGACCCCCAATGTCCCCTATATTTACAGAAGCGTGATGATGTCATCACACACTCACAGCACGATGGCATGGTGATGTCATCATGCTTGAGTGCACGTTCTTTAGAATCAAGAGAGGGGCAACTGCCTCTGCATGTGCAAGTGGAAGGGTTTAGTGATTTTTTTAACTCCTAAAACACCATATTGCACTGGTATACCCGTTTTTAGTCTTAGATGTAAACATCGGCAGCATTTCATGCAATACATTAAAACACTGTGCAAATTGTCTGTGGAACTAATCTTGTCATTAGAAAAAATAAAAAATAAAAAAGACAATGACACAAGTTTTAACACTTCAAAGCAGCCATGACACTAATGTGAGCCCTAAAAAATAAAAATAACCTGACTGGAGACAGCTCAAGGCATTGTTCATGAATTATTTTGGCTCTAGAAAACGCTTCAGTCCCCGGATGCAAAATGACGTAACTGTACTGAATTTGCGTGTAAGAGATATATGGAGTGGGCGCAAGAAATAAGGGAGGAGGAAATTGCTAGGCTCCTATCGGTTATTATGCAAGCCTAGGGCCTTGTGAAGGTTCCCCAACTGTAAATATCCAGTTTTACATCACTGCAGCCAACCACTGGCCGTGGTGGTAACAGGCTATCCATACTCCATGGCGATGAGGAGAAACAGCAGGCAAGTAAGCTGCCCTTTACAAGTTCCCTCTTGGTACACAAGCCCTTTAAGGGGTTGTCCAGGATTTTCACTGATCCTTAGAATAAGCTATCAAAATCTGATTGGCAGGGGTCCGACATCCCATCAACTGTTCCAAAGTGGTGCTTGCAGTAGGCACCAGAAGTACACAGTTCTGTCCCTTGTGTAGCGGACAGAGCTAGATACTACAGCGCTCCTCTCGTGAGGAGTAACCAGCCCCATCCATTACTATTACTTCTGGCACCAGGGCTACTTAGTAACAGCTGATAGGCGAGGGTGGTAGGACTGTTTAACCATGTGCACAATCCCAAAAATGTGTCTGGTCATAAACTCCTTTTCAGGCCAGGTTATTAAGGGGTTAAGAAATATAGTCTGTATGCAGCACACCACATTGCCATATATTTCCTAACACTAGGCGGCACTCTTCTTCCACGCTTACTCAGAATAAATACTGATGCACTTTTTTTCCCAATTACACTTCATAAAGGTTACAGACAGATGGCGCCACAAACGCTCCTATCCACATGTTCTTCAGCTGGAGCACTGTGTAACACTGCGTGCTTAAAGCTTTCACTCTACATGGTCCATTAAAGGGTTTCTGTCATCAGAATTTAGCCTACAAAACCGAGTGTCATTTGCAAATCGCAAATGACACCTGATGACAGAAAGCCTTCTTTTATAGAAAACTGTACCGTAGTTTTTGTTAAAATAGCGTTTTTATAATATGCTAATTAGGCCCCCTAGGTGCAGTAGGCGTGAACCCTGCACCTAGGAGCGGCCGTAATAACGCCCCTTACCCCTCCTCCCTTGCGTTGATTGACAGGGCCGGGCAGCCATCTCTTTCGTCTCCCGGCCCTGTACGATCGCGAAATCCCGCGCCTGCGCATTGCGATAAGCAATCCGCGCATGCGCATTGATGAAGCCAGGACCCGGGCGGCCGCCGGCTCTCAACGCGCGTGCGCAGATTGCTTATCGCAATGTGCAGGCGCGGGATTTCGCGATCGTACAGGGCCGGGAGATGAAAGAGATGGCTGCCCGGCCCTGTCAATCAACGCAAGGGAGGAGGGGTAAGGGGCGTTATTACGGCCGCTCCTAGGTGCAGGGTTCACGCCTACTGCACCTAGGGGGCCTAATTAGCATATTATAAAAACGCTATTTTAACAAAAACTACCATACAGTTTTCTATAAAAGAAGGCTTTCTGTCATCAGGTGTCATTTGCGATTTGCAAATGACACTCGGTTTTGTAGGCTAAATTCTGATGACAGAAACCCTTTAAGCAGTCCTGTATTAATAATATATGGTCAAATAAACCTCTCTCTGTGATTGTGTACTTCCCCACTGTGCTGGAAACATGACCGGCCGGAATGAGAGTCTGGATCCAGTCACATGCCATGTGGTCATAGTTTTTGATGCAATTTTTAAGAAATTGTGAGGTATTGCTACAGCTTTTGTGAAAACAACATGAGCACATAATGTGACTTGCATAGTATTACCAGGTCAAGGTTCTGCAGCTTAGTTATAGCTCTGTGTGTGCCATATAGATCTAAAATTAAGGGCTCATGCACACAAAAGTATTTTTTGTCCGTGTCCGTTCCGTTTTTTTTTTTTTTTGCAGCCCATATGCAGAACCATTCACTTCAATGGGGCCACAAAAACAGAAATGACTCCATGTGCATTCCGTGTCTGTATGGCTGTTCCGCAAAAAATAAACATCCAATTATTGTCTGCTCTGCTAAAAAATAGAACATGTTTGCGGTGCGGAGGCACGGAGAGAAACTCAGCGGAAGCACTCTGTAGTGTTTCTGTGGGGTTCCGTGCCTCCGTTCCACAACGCACCTTCCGGATCGCGGACCCATTCAAGTGAAATGGCCGGGGCCCTGCTGTTTGCATGAGCCCTTATACAGTTAATGTTGGCTTAATATTTCTATTATGATAGAGGGTTTGGCTCACTAAGAACATAGAACAGATCCGATAAGGTCATGGACTTAACGCACAGTCCTTACAGAATAAACAATTCAAAGGAACCCGGCACTCTGATTTTCAGGGCCAGATAATTTCCATTCACAGTATTTACTCTGGAAGCATTTTAATAATTTGATAAGAAGAAACTGGCAGAATGGCCATTTTCCGGTCACTCCCTCTTAAGGGCGCTTTCACACGCAGCAGATTTTGTGGCAGAAAATTCTGCGACTGAAAAGCAGTTCCATTCAGATGAATAGGGCTTACAGAAATCCATGTGCTCAAATGAATGGAACTTATTTTTTGTCGCAGAATTTTCTGGCACAAAATCTGCCGCGTGTGAAGGTGCCCTTAACAGGGAAACTACTGAGAGGCGACTGATGTAAAATGACAGCTACTCTGCCTTCACAATTTGGTCACTGCTCTCCCTGGCTCTATGTAGTAACACAAAGAGCATATCGGGGTGAGGGTTTCAGCATGCAGCTTAGGAAGCCAAAGGTGAAATGAATAAAAAGGGAATTTGCATCTTTCCTTTATGCTCTCGCTTCTTCTATGATCCACTCCTGATTTGGCTTCCAAAACTGCGTGCAGAAACCTGACCGTGTGGCCGTACCCTGGTGTTCCCTTCAGAGCAAACACTTCTGCACACAAGCTGGTTCTCTTCATCCTAAGGCTCCATTCACACGTCCTGTTTTTCTTTCCTGATTCGATCCTGATCTGGATCCATTCATTGCAATGGGTCCTGAAAAAAATCAGGATCGAATCAGGAAAGAAAAACAGGACGTGTGAATGGAGCCTAACACACGGTGAATTAAGGAGGAAGTGTCCCCAGAAAATGACCTATTGTTTAAATCCAGTTTTTTTATGCTAAACATCTTTTTTTTAGATTTTTTTGGCTTAAAGGGGTTGTCCGGGTTCAGAGCTGAACCCGGACCTACCCTTACTTTCACCCAGGCAGCCCGCCTGAACAGGGCATCGGAGCATCTAATGCTCCAATGCCCTCCTTTGCCCTGCACTAATTAGCGCAGGGCAAAGGCATTTAGCCCGGTTCCGGTGACGAACCGGACTCTGCCAGGCGGAGGCTTCCGCCCGGCAGTGTGTTCAGTGACAGCACCGGCGCTGATGGGCAGGCTTTAGCGCGGCCCTAGCCAGTAAAACGGCTAGGGCAGCGCTAAAGCCGGCCCATTACAGCCGCTGACGTCACCGAACACACTGCCGGGCGGAAGCCTCTGCCTGGCAGTGTGTATAATGTAAACAAAAGATGCTCCGATGCCCTAGTCAGGCGGGCTGCCTGAGTGAAATTAGGGGTATGTCCGGGTTCAGCTGTAAACCCGGACAACCACTTCAAGTTTATTTTTTCGTTTTCTGTATGTATATATATATATATATATATATATATATATATATATATATAATTTATTTAAAAATTCTACAATCATGCAGTTTTCACACTGGGCACAAGGCCTAAAAGATTTCCTGTTCTTTGACAGCAGCCACATGGCATAACTGACCTCAAGAGGGAACCTCACTGACTTCTATCTATCTGTCAATGTAAGGGCTCATGCACACAAACATTTTTTTTTTCAATGGAGCCACAAAAAACAGAAAGGACTCCATGTGCATTCCATGTCCGTATGTCTGCGTGGTTGTCTGCATTACTGACAAGGATAGGACTGTTCTATTAGGGGCCGGACGGTCCGTTCCGCAAACAGCGATATTGCAGGAGCCCTAATTCTGACTACAATGATAATGCCATGGTTATTGCACAGAACTTGTTTTCTAGGACACGTTGCTTTGGGGTACACATAGCTTACTGGTTAACTTGTATTAACTCTTTAAACCACAACGCCACAGTTGTAGACATCTTTGATATGCTGTAGTGTTTCAAGAGTAAACACGCGTCATATGTGTTTCTGCCCCGTCTTCGGCCACCCTACCAACCCCATCACTGCATATGGCTTGTTGCAAGGTGATAATTTCTTAAATGTAATACAGCGAGTTACTTAGAAACGCTCGCTTTTAGCTTGGAATACCTGTGGGAAAAATCCATATTCACCTGTATCCTGACACTCCAGCTCCTGGGTTCTCTTCACTGGACTTCCGGTCTCCATCTGTCAACTTCTGCATTAACAGGATCACATGAGCCACTGCAACCAATGACTGGCCTCAGTGGTGACATGTCCCCAAGCAGCATGTCGCTGTTGAGGTACATGACGTCACCGGTGTAGCCAGTCATGGCTGCACAGCCACATGTGATCCCATCTGTCCAGAAGTTGATAGATGGAGACCTGAAGTCCAGTGAAAAAGCCTCTGAGCTGGAACAGAGTGGTGAGGAGCAGGAGAATAGCCTCTTAAGTTGGCCATACACATTAGAAGATCACTGGATGAATCCACTCATTTCGGTGGTTCCAGCTGGCCATCTAATGTCTATGGGTTGTCCCAACCTTTACTATTGAGGACAGAAGGATCTCGGACAACCCCGGGGATTATCTTTTCTTGCGCACCTTCACAGCAGAAAGAAGGAATTGCAAAAACGTTACACTACTTATTAACTGGAGAAGAACATTAAAGTGCAAAATCCATTCAAACGTACTACCTGGAATGGCCCTAACACATTTGAATAAGAGTTATAAATAGGTATGTCAGACTACATTCATTTGAAGGAAAGTCTCACAAACAGAAAGTCATCTGCGCAATATCCAATAAGTAGATATGCTTTCCAACCTCCGCTCAAACTGGTGAATTATTAATTGGCATATTGTTTTATTGTATTGCTACTGTTCCCTTAAGTGGAAAGAATGAAAACAGGATATCCAGCGTATGAAGTGCTGACATGCTGCACGGCACACAGCAAGATCTAGATGATTAAAAACGGAATATGACCCCTCTCCTCCTGCAGATCTGGGAGGACGGCTCTGTCCACATTCATTTCTTCTTTCCACTGGTGGCAGACGTTATATACATATCTATAGTGATCCCTCAGGATACAATATTTTCAACATACAATGGTCTTTTCTGACTCAACATATAATGTCTCAGACTCAGATCCAACCAATCATATCTGTATTAGTTAGGCCTTGTTCACACTTCAGTTATTTGATCAGTTATTGTGAGCCAAAACCAGGAGCGGGTCAAAAACACTGAACAGGTGCAGATCTTTTCATTACCCCTGATCTCTATGTAACCTCCACCCCTGGTTTTGGCTGACAATAACTGATGGAAATAACTGACGTGTGAACGAGGCTTTACTAGTTAGCAGCTATTCCTGACTGTTATATATAAGGACTTGTTTTATCTGTCTTAGTTATCTGCTTATTTTTCTTAAATGTTCATTTTCTCTTATCTTGGATGACATTTTGGGCCTTTGGGACCAATTACTCAGCTTACAATGGTTTCAACATACAATGGTCGTCCTGGAGCCAATTAATATTGTAACGTGAGGGACCACTGATATATATATATATATATAGTATATTGGCTAGGGTGTAGAATGGGCATACACAGGAATACACTGCGCACCCCCATATACCAATCTGTCCCTTGTACCAACCTTACAGATTTTGGTAAGCGCTCTTTCCATTATTAATGAGTGGTATAGTGAGTATATGAAATGTAAAGCGACTTCTTCATTTCCGTCCAGCACAAGTGACACATCCCTTTCAAAGGCGTCCGAGGATTACAAACCAGAAGATGGTTATAACAGTTTTTAGCCATTCTTACTTCAAGGTGCGAATATTTAGCTAAATGGTTCTAAACCCACAAAACCAGAAACACATCAGCAATGTTGTAGCCTAGGTCGCTGAACATGAAGAAATATCTACCACCAAACCTTTACAATGTATTACTGGGGCTATGTTCACATGTCTGTCGGATGGACACAAACCTTTGCATGCAACGGTTTTCGTCAGGCGAAAATTGAAGATTTATGCCAGATCACCACCGGACCTTATTCTGGCAGCAGTGAGCTGTGGAATCCGGCAATGCCTGCTGAATCGGCTGCCACAGATGGGAAAGTTCCCTAGATGTGTGCCTACCACACCCAAAACCTAAGGCAAACAGAAATGTAATACTAATACACTAGATAGGCAGGGAGCAGGCTGTATCACTGCAAAACTAGACAGATTTGCCACTAACTACTATAGAAAGCGGGGTCTAAACACCTACATGAACTACTAGTTAAAGGGGTTCTCCGGGAATTATTTAAAATGACCACCAACCTGACCCAGAATGTGAGCACAACTGCTTGCAACCACTTGCAGAGCTGCCTGGAGGGATGAGGAGGCAAGACCTCACTACACGCTACATTCTAGCACTGGAATATACTACATATTGGTGAGTGTTCCTGTCAGGCTGCTCAGCCATGGTGGCATATCACAGGCAGGATCACATCATTACCATCTATTGTAGAGCAGTGCGGTGAGACCTGCTGCCCACTCACAACCCTAAACAGCTCTGCCAGTGGTGGCAACAAAGACAGATTGCTGGCGCCATTTTAAGTTATTCCTAGAGAACCCCTTTAATGGAGGTCATTGATAAAGGCTGACTCAGGCCAGGCTTTGTTTCCTCTTGCACTGCGCCTGGAGTAAAAAACACATAAGCCCCCGATTGGAGTCGTTTTTATTCCTCTTTCTGTTTTTAGGCATATATGATAGTAAATTTAGTGTTGCAGAGGTCCCAGCTTCTACTACTTCCAAGTGACAAAAGATTGTTGGACGGGCATTTAAAAAGTCTCATAAAAGGGATTTTAAGACTTTATTTTTGTACACCAATAAATTGGGTAAAAATGTCCGTAAATGAACGCCCCCCCCCCCCCCCAATGTCGTTATTACAAGCCAAGCTTTATTATCCTTTAAATTATAAATTTTTTTATCAATTTAAAAAAAAAAATAAATGTCCGGACACCCACCCTCTCCATATGATCCATGGGAACCCACACTAGGCACCCAACAGTCTCTAACTCCAGCCTAACCCACTCTCCCCATAATAATGGCCACAGATTGAGAGTAATGGAACAATCAAAGCTTTTTCGTGTCCATCTACTCTGACGCTTCTTTTTCTGGGAAAAAGAACATCATCGAGTCCTGGAACCTTACACAAGGTTTGGCTGGAAACCTCAGAGAGCACACAAGACCTGCATGACTAAGTCTTACTATCATTACCTCCTTGAGCTTTGTCTTTAGTGTAAACAGGAAACAATAGGATTATTATTGGACCTCACTGGTGGTGTTTCTTTGGCAGGTTTTATATTTGATCAGGGCCTTAGAACAGAGTATTAATAACAGTATTAGACAAGAAAAAACCCCAGGCACTGGCATTTTAGTATGCAAACTGTGAGCTCTCACAAAAAGAGGAGAGATTTTTTATTAGGACTTGTTCATATCAATGTGGAAGCTTCGTTGGGGATATCCATCACATATTTCTGAAAAAAACAGACCAGACAATTAAGTCCTGCATTCAAGACTTTTTTTTGTCAAAAAACGAAAGCTGAACAGACCCCGCTGTAGTCAATGGAGTCCATTCACTTGTGTGTTCCGGTTATTTTCACTGTTCTGCTCCTCTAACGGAAGAGAACAAATATGTTCCCATGAGCAAAATAGAAACCACGTCATTATTTTCAGGACCCTCGGTAGGCGTCTCATTGGGATTTTACATCTTCAGGACCTGTCTTTGAGATCTATAGTCTTATTTTTTACTGACCCTTAATGGTGCTCCAAAACATTTAGTTACAATGCATGAAACTGTGCTGCACATGCTCAGTAGTGAAGACCAGAGAAGGACGTTCTCTACTCAACTCAGGACGGCAGCATTGAAGGTGTTGTCCAGGAATAGATAACTTTCCACAGGAGCCCGCAGCTGCCTCTTTCTATAGAAAGAACCATACTCACCTACTCCCCAGCATGGTCACCTGCTCTACTGCAGCCAATGACAGGCTTCAGTGCTGAAGTGTCTCTTGTGGACACGTCACCACTGTATCCAGTCATTGGCTGTGGAAGAGAGGAAGTAAACAAGCCGCGAACTGGAAGCTGGACACACAGTAGGCAGCGCGCAGGACCGGAGCTGCGGATATCTTTCCATAGTGGAGGCAGGCTGTGGGCACTTGTGAAAAGTTACTTATTGCCAGACAACCCTCTAAGGCAAGCACTAAAAAAAATAACCAGCTGCACTTTTTAAATGTTTCTTTTGTTTCCATTTAGACTCGCACAGGATCGTCTGCATTTCCACGAAACGCATATAGAGCTTTTCTAATTTTTTTTTTTAGGACAAATTTCTAGATTTCTTAAAATTAAATGTATAACAGTATTTCCCAGTTTTTAAATGCACAGCACGTTGCATATTTTCTAGCCTCGCTTGTTGTCATTAGCCTCGCTCTTCCACAGCAGTGAGCCGTCAGGTGGGCGATGCGGTATGCCACCAGTTGCAGTTCTGTGATGACATGGCAGGTCCCCAGAAAACTGTGTGGACAGCTTTAGACATCACCATTAGGGATGAGTGAATCGACTTCCGAAACTCGGGTTTCCCCAAACTTGGGTTCAGTTCCAGGGTACCACTTGGAACCGAACCAGAGTTCGGGAAATGTTTTTTTACAGTAAAAATTAGTTTATGACATTATTATGCAAATTCTCATCAGAGCCAATACATTCTAAAATCTCCCTCCACTTCCTCGCTGGATGTGCAATTTGTTCCCATATTTGTGACTCCCAAATGGATCTGTATATCGCCACCTGCTGTTCTTCTCCACCTTATTGAGGTCCTCGCATGCACTCTCAGTTTAAATCTTCTACTGTCATCTGACATATGTTCTGTTAGGAGCTGTGGAAGTTACAATGAAATAGCTACAGCAGAAAGGACATACCCCCTGAGAAAGGACACCCCCCCCCAAGCTGCCAGTCTGAAACAAACCTAGCAGAACAATTGTAGTAATGAATGGGGAGATCTCTGGATCTGAGTGAGTTACAGGGCAGGATCTAGCTATGATCTTCTTTTTCTACATCAATCATGACATAACCCCTATAAGGCACGCTGCAGATTAGAAAAGTTCTCCTAAGTCTTCCTTTAGCCTTGGGCCACTTTCACACGGTGGTATTTGATCAGTATTTCTACGCCAAAAGCAGGAACAGAGACTACAGAGAAATAGTATAATGGAAATATGTGGTTCTGGCTTATGAATACTGATGAAAAGTGCTCAACAAATACTAACCGACGGAGGTGGCCTTCAGAAGAATCCACAGGGTCAGCAGGGACTATGGACACCAGGGTCATGTGAGTAGATCATATGACCACTAATTTCATGCCAGAAAAAAAATCTGCGTCTTCTACAGGTGCTGACATGATCATCACTTGTTTGGAACAAATGGCATACACATCAAATGAGCTTTTTCCAGTGCTTTTCTTTTTTTAAATATTATATATATATATATATATATACACACTCACACATACTAAACAGAAATTGGTAGCAGCACTTGATAGGCACCATGACATATAAGGTGAACATGTGAAAAGGTAAAAAAGCATTACCGTTATGTAGACTAGTAGATAAAGTGGAAGCTCTTGGCGCATATAAATGATCATAAATATGTCGGGCCCATCCACCGACCGACAAGGTGGCTTCCAATCAGATGGGTCCTACACTAACACTGACCTGTTGCGGCAGCACAGAACAGCAGGAACAGCCTGCCGGAGTCTCCTGACAAAGGCGTGAAACTAGCCTAAGAACAGGAAACCACCACCCCCCCCCTCTCCAATGTGATAATAACCAACCTCCAAAAACCTTATCTATCTGCTGCTGTCCCCAACCAACGCTACGCAACACAAGAACAGGAAAATGCCTAAAATACTGTACAACACACTACAGTATAGTAACAGCATACAATGTAACATGCTACTATATAGTAACAAACAACATAATACAATAGCAGACAACACAGTACGATAGCACATAACAGTACTGTATAACACAACCATCACTAAAAAGCGTCATACAACACAACCTTTATTCATTTAGATTAAATCTGGCTCCACACAAACAACCAAAAAGGGCCCAAAGACACCAAACAAAAAAAACTAATATAACTCTTATCCCCCAATCCCTGAGCGCCACTAATGCCCTACCTTTCCCTTTATTTGGAGTTATCTTAGTTTTCTTTTCAGTTGCTGTCTGTGTGCTGCTATAGTTTATCTAAATGAATAAAGGTTATGTTTTATGACGCTTTTCTGTGATAGCTACTTTTGGCCGGTGTCGTTACAAGCATTATATAGTCTAAAATTTCAGTGATATCACTGTATAACACATCATACAACACAGTACGTTATACGTTTTACAGTAACATACGGTACCATGCAACACCATACAATTCAATACTGTGCAACACACAACACAGTACCTTATGTTGTACAATAATATACACAGTACAATGTAATACTGAACAATAACATACAGTACCTTATGTTGTACAATAACATACACAGTACAATGTAATACTGAACAATAACATACAGTACCTTATGTTGTACAATAACATACACAGTACAATGTAATACTGAACAATAACATACAGTACCTTATGTTGTACAACATACAACCCAGTAGGATAGATACAACACATTACAGTACCGTATAACACACCAAACAGTGCAATTCCTTACTATAACATACAGTACAATATAATACCTTACAATAATATACAGTACAATACTGCACAACATATATATAGATAGATATATATATAACACAGTACAATCTAGCACAGTTCACTACCACACATTACACTATAGTGCGGAGGTAAAATTACCACACCGCACCGTGGACTGACAGTTCCCCAGCCCCGGCTCACCTCAGGATGGTGACTTCTCTCTGTGAAACTTCTCGCTTACAGTGCAGGCAGCTGGCAGGTTGGTAGTTGTGACGTATGGTCACGCCCCCATGCCGTTCTACGCGCCCACCCCCATGGCCACGCCCTTACGACGCGGCGTGTGACCAATGATTAGGCGCGGCCACTTTCCCAAATTGCGAAAAATCATTGTGAATGTGAACATGGCTTTCGCGCTACCCCCGCCCTCAACCTGTCACTTTTGTTTTCAACCTTGCATCTGTCGGGGCCGTTTATGGGTGATATTATTCCTATGTATAGAGCTCGTTGTTGATCAGTTCTTGTAGGGGGGAGGGCATCTTAATTTAAAGGGGTTGTCCAACTTCTGAAAAAAATATTGTACAATTCTTGTAGAATACTAAAAAATATATACCCTCAACTCTAGCACAAACAGATGCGGCTTTTCAGTTGTCTAGCTGCTGTACACACCCAGTGCCATGTGCACTAGTGTCCTATGGCAGATATCCACTGACACCGGCAGCTAATTGGCTTCCCTTACCTAAGGACACCTGCAATGTCTGTACATGCTCCAGGTCAGTATGCTGGAGACCAGAAGTGTCTTGTAACCTAATAACACTCAGCCATAGCTATACTGTCCTGAGGGCACGGATTGTGCTCCATGTGGGCGAAAAATACAGGCTGTGCGCCTGGGATGGCGACATTCCTGACGCCATGTCTGAACGTGGCCAAATTGACAATTTTGTCCCTTTTTGTTTTTTTTTGCAATTACCTTTTTTTATATATAAAATGTGTTGCCACAATTTAAAAAAAAAAGTGTCATGTAACGAGTCTCCAGAATAGCACAGACTGCTCAATTAGGGCTCATACACACAAACGTATTTTCTTTCCGTGTCCGTTCTGTATTTTTGCAGACCGTATGCGGAACAATTCATTTCAAGGGGTCCGCAAAAAAAAAAATGGAAGTTACTCCGTGTGCATTCTGTTTCCGTATGTCCATTCCGCAAATATATAGAACATGTCCTATTATTGTCCGCATAACGGACAAGGGTATGACTGTTGTATTATGGCTAAGCTGTTCCATTCTGCAAAAGGCATCCGTATTTTTAGTGGTTCCGTGTTTTGTGGACCTCAAAATACAGACACTCGTGTGCATGAGCCCTAATCTGTAGGCAAAAAAAACATGTGAAAACCTGACTGAGCCAGTATATGCCGTCAGATCTCCATCGTGGCTCCGGCGATGACTAATCTGCTAGTTTTTACTGATTATTTTTATTTTTTGTCCATTTTTTTCAGACATGGAAATATGAATTAGAGCTCAGGCACACGGCCGTAGCTGTTTTTGTAGTCTGCAAATTGGAACATGGATACTGGCCGAGAACCTGCCGCCATTTTTATTTATTTTTTTACACCTTCACAAATATTCTGTCCTTGTCTGCAAAATGGACAAGAATAGGACATATTCTATTTTTTTCCGTGGCCGTGGAACAGATTGACAGATGTGGACATCACATGGGTGTGCTGTCCACGTCTTCTGAGATGAATGGGTCCGCATCTGATGCACAAAAATTGCGGATGAGATGTGGACTGAAACCACGGTCGTGTACATGAGCCCTAATTCGTATTTTGAGTTTTGATTTTTATCCTTTTTTATAGATTCATTATGTTAAAGGGGTTGTGGTATGACCTCTCCTCAGGAAAGGTCACCAATATTAGATCGGCAGAGGTCTGACTCCCGTCCCCCCGCCGATCAGCTGCGGTTTTCGCGTAGCGCTTCATTGTTTACCTGCTCACCGTCTGCATTGTAGCGGGGGTGCAGTGGAATTCAAGTGAATGGGAAACAGCTGTTTGTGTGACAGGAATGCGCTCGGGAAACGTACACCAAGAGCCTTTAGGGTACATCGACGGGGGCGTGTACGCTGCATATCTGCAGACCCCATGGGGGAACCCCAAGGTGACAGCTGTTTGGATTTATGCTGTGTCATAGAAATATGGAAATTCCCAATGTCTCTGGAGTTTCCCGGCTGTCATGGGCACTACTTTCAGATTCGTATGATAGCAGCAGGGCTGAACTTTTTTCCTAACGTTGTCTCTTCCATTTTACTATGTAGATGGAGCCTTGATGGTGGCTTTTGACTGTACCAGGTTGCTGACTCCTTGTAAAAAAAGAAATAATCTGCATTTTTCATCAACTCAATGGAGAGAAAAACTTCACCCAAAGGAAGGAGTGAAATTCACATATGGCACATAGCGTTGTGTCACGCCCCTGCTCAGTTATGATGTCACTGGGAATTCCAGATACCATCTCCTATGGCTATATTATATATGGCTCTGATAGTTCCTACTCTCTCTAGATGGACACTTGAATATTTTTCTCTGGTTTCAGAAACAAATTAGTTATTTTCTCCAGATTTCAGACATTCTGACCTTTTAAACCAATTATCTTATATATATGGGCTGGTAGAAGATAGCTGAGTACAGGGGTCCGTGGATAAGTGTGGTCCCTGTAAAACCCCTTTAGGTTATGAGCTCATTCAGACAACGGTATCTGTTTTGCGGTCCACAAATTGCAGATCTGGAAAACATGGATACCGGCCGCGTGCGTTCCACCCGTCATAGAAATGCCTGTTCTTGTCTGCAATTGTGGACAAGAATAGGACTTATTTTATATTTTTGCGGGGCCAGGGAGGGGAAGTACGGATGCGTACAGTGGGTCCGCATTTTGCAAATATACAGTCGTGTGAATGGGTCCTAAAGGGATTCAAACATGCAGAGAGGTGGCTGGACAAAAACCGCTGCACTCTGCGACGACGTGTCCACAAGCAGCACATGGCTCAGCAGTCGCACGCCTCTTGGGGATGCTTGTGACTCCATTCATCTGAAAATCGGATCTTATTATTTTGATGGCACCAAAAATCATAGGGGCACATTTATTAAGACCTGCCTCTCCATAACTTTGTCGTATCCAGCGTCAATTCTAAATGTAAGACATCTAGTTTTCTTACATTTAGGCCTCATGCACATGAACGTGTGCCTGCCGTGCCCGTGCTGCGGGCCGCATACGGCGGGTCCGCAGTAAACGGGCACCGGCCGTGTGTAGCCCGCATCACGAATCACGGACCCATTCACTTCAATGGGTCCGCGATCCGGGAGATGCGGAGCGGAGGCACGCATCCGAGGGTTCGCACCGCAAAAAAGTAGTGCTTGCGCTACTTTTTTGCGGTGCGGCGACACGGCCAGAAACGCCACGGAAGCACACCGTAGTGCTTCCGTGGCGTTTCTGCCCGTGTCTCCGCACTGCAAAAAAGTAGCGCAAGCACTACTTTTTTGCGGTGCGGATCGCGGACCCCATCCAAGTGAATGGGTCCACGATCCGCATGCGGTGGCCCCACGGTCAGTGCCCGTGCATTGCGGACCGCAGTTTCGTGTGCATGAGGCCTTAGACCTTTTTCTACGCCTGAAACAGGTATGGAAATGGGCCTACCGGTCCCACCCACTCCGCGCCCACAATTTTAGACCTGCGTGTGCGGGGAAAAGTCACAGGTGGTTAGTTACGCTGCCATCTGCACCTGAAATACACCTAATATCGGCGTATTTCAGTGTAATAAATGACCCCCATAGTTTCTGAGCAGTAGATCTTAAGCCTCATTCACATGTCCGTGTCCGTGCTCAAATCTGTGGGCAGGTGGTCAGTGATGCATCCGTGAAGCTGTGCATGAAGGATCCGTGTTGGGTCCGTATGTCCGTTTTTTGCTGTCCGTGTTGCATCCGTGTTTCACTAACACTGAACAGCTGAAACATAATTTTCAAAGCATCTCTTCTTAATGATCCGTCAAACATGGATGCAACACGGATGGTTTTCACGACCCATAGACTATAATGGACGTGATGGATCCGTAAACATGGACAAAAGAGAGCATGCATCAGTGCTAAAAACACGGACCATGCTAAAGTACTGATGTCTGAATACACACATTAAAATGAATGGGTATGTGTGCTGTCTAAACAATGATTATTTATGGGGACAAGTGCTCGCTGGATTGATTGATTGCCCCATACAGCGGAGGTGATTGCAGCATGAAATCTGCCAGATCCGACCTTTATTTTTCAAAATCAGAATCACAATTGCAAGCATATAGCAACTGCCATCAAAGGGCACTATGACCTACAGCTTTTGTTTCTGTGGCCTGTGAGCAGTCATCACTGGTTTCCTGTGACAACTTTATATTTATGGCAGCTAAAAATCCTTTTATCAGTGAACAAACCATGGATTACCTGAGTGGCGTCCACCACCATGAAGGAGCCTGTGCGCTTGTATAGTAATGCAGGCCTACAATGCAGAAAAGCTTGAACTACTTCTTTTGTTTGGACCATTTACTTGGGAAGATAATTTCATGCTTGAAGTTCAATTACTTCCTTACCTTTTATGAGTGCTTTACATTGTTTCAGTCCTAAGTGGTCCAGATTATGGCACTTGGAGTATGGTCATTAAGTAAGAAAGCTCTGTAATCTTGTAATATACTCTCATTTCATGATACACTGTGTGTTGTATAGACAAGATCGGTATATTGAGCTACAGTAAACCGACCTATCTCATCCTTAGGCTTCATGCACATGACGTATCCATTGGCAAACAATGGATCCTCAACATACAGATACTATCCTTCTGCATTCTGTATTTTTCTCACTATTCTTGTCTACAGTACACTCCCACACGCAGAACTGATGTGTGAAAAAAAACGCTCATGTACACAGACCCAGAAAAGGGCGAAAACCGCAAACATAATTGACACGCAATGCAGGTCAATTTCTGAGCAGAAACAAATTGCAAAGTGTATATGAGATTTCATACACATACTGATACTGTAATACACTGCATTTTTTTCCGCACGTATTCTGCAGCGTGTGCAGGTCGCCTTATACTACACACCAAAATAGCCACGCTAAAGACACTGGACGAGACTACTCATCATATTGTGTCAATATATAACCTGAAAATGCCGAAATTATATCAACAAAAGACAAAAGGAGGGAGGGCCAGACCGCAAATAATTAGACCAAAATAACTTTATTAATAATATTGTTAAAATCACATAAGAAAAACATAGGAAAAAACAGAGTGCAGGAAAAAAAACCAGGCGACATCACATAAGGGGGCACAGATGAAGCAAAGACCACAGGTAAGGATGTGACTTATAATAAAGTGCAAGTGCAATGAAAAAGCAAGGTACAAAAACAGTTAATTACCCATCTGTGCCTCCTCAGTGGTGACGCCAACCCCGACGCGCGTTCCGGCGGACCTTCGTCTGGGGGGCATTATACTAGGCTAGCCTTTGGGAAAAATTGGTTTGTATGGAGGGCACAACCAAGGACGAGACTGCTATACCTCCAAATGCATATTGCAAAGGCAAAAGACAAAGTGAGGAGTTCTGCACACAGTCAGTGTTTGCTCAGTGATCTCATAGTGATTGTGAGCCAAAATCAGGTGCGGCTGTAAACACACAACAGATGCAGATCTTTTCCTTATACCTTTTGTCTGTGTAGCCTCCACTCCTGGTTTTAGCTCACAATCACTGATGGAAATCACTGCTGGATTTACACAGGCATGACTGAGTGGCCGATTGTCGGGAAGGAAGCGTTCCTGATACATGCAGTGATCTCCTTCACCGTATGAGGACGAGGGATCACTATTGCAATCTTTCGTCCTCATACAGATTCATGACCTGCAGATTGCTGTTTAGACATTCAGATCTGCTGCCCAGAAGCCATGATCAGTGGTGCCTGCATGAACGACAGGATCACCTGATCATCGAATGATCGGCGGCAGATTTACATGACCAGATTGTCAGGAACGGTAATCTGCCCAATTCTTGGGCCATGTAAATACACCTTAAGGCCTTAGTCTGGGCTTCCCAATGCAATGTGAATATGCAATCTTCTGATCACTGGTACCATGGACTGCAATAAAATACTATTGCAGTCTATGGGTTTTTGCAGGCTTCGTGTTACGCCATGCCGCAGCCAGGGGTTAGATGACCCCTCAGATTTTGGTCACTGCTGGCAGGTGTCACCTGTATAACAAAGCTGGCATGTTCTGCACAGTTATGTCATTTAGGGATTAAGAGGAATGTTAATAAAATGCTTAGCTTTTATGTTCCCATTTTATGGCAGGTTGACACATGGGGAGATTTATTCAAACTGGCGCAAAGGAAAACTAACTTAGTTATAGCCGACAGTAACCAGTCAGATTGCTCCTTTAATTTTTCAGAGCTCCTTTGGAAAATTAAAGGGGTTGTCCGAGTTATGAAAAAAAAATTTATAGTACTGTAAATCTGAAGGGCAGCAATATACACTCACCGGCCACTTTATTAGGTACACCTGTCCAACTGCTCGTTAACACTTAATTTCTAATCAGCCAATCACATGGAGGCAACTCAGTGCATTTAGGCATGTAGACATGGTCAAGACAATCTCCTGCAGTTCAAACCGAGCATCAGTATGGGGAAGAAAGGTGATTTGAGTGCCTTTGAACGTGGCATGGTTGTTGGTGCCAGAAGGGCTGGTCTGAGTATTTCAGAAACTGCTGATCTACTGGGATTTTCACGCACAACCATCTCTAGGGTTTACAGAGAATGGTCCGAAAAAGAAAAAACATCCAGTGAGCGGCAGTTCTGTGGGCGGAAATGCCTTGTTGATGCCAGAGGTCAGAGGAGAATGGGCAGACTGGTTCGAGCTGATAGAAAGGCAACAGTGACTCAAATTGCCACCCGTTACAACCAAGGTAGGCAGAAGAGCATCTCTGAACGCACAGTACGTCGAACTTTGAGGCAGATGGGCTACAGCAGCAGAAGACCACACCGGGTGCCACTCCATTCAGCTAAGAACAGGAAACTGAGGCTACAATTTGCACAAGCTCATCGAAATTGGACAGTAGAAGATTGGAAAAACGTTGCCTGGTCTGATGAGTCTCGATTTCTGCTGCGACATTCGGATGGTAGGGTCAGAATTTGGCGTCAACAACATGAAAGCATGGATCCATCCTGCCTTGTATCAACGGTTCAAGCTGGTGGTGGTGGTGTCATGGTGTGGGGAATATTTTCTTGGCACTCTTTGGGCCCCTTGGTACCAATTGAGCATCGTTGCAACGCCACAGCCTACCTGAGTATTGTTGCTGACCATGTCCATCCCTTTATGACCACAATGTACCCAACATCTGATGGCTACTTTCAGCAGGATAATGCGCCATGTCATAAAGCTGGAATCATCTCAGACTGGTTTCTTGAACATGACAATGAGTTCACTGTACTCAAATGGCCTCCATAGTCACCAGATCTCAATCCAATAGAGCATCTTTGGGATGTGGTGGAACGGGAGATTCGCATCATGGATGTGCAGCCGACAAATCTGCGGCAACTGTGTGATGCCATCATGTCAATATGGACCAAAATCTCTGAGGAATGCTTCCAGCACCTTGTTGAATCTATGCCACGAAGAATTGAGGCAGTTCTGAAGGCAAAAGGGGGTCCAACCCATTACTAGCATGGTGTACCTAATAAAGTGGCCGGTGAGTGTATAAGTAAAGCAAGTTTTAGGCAAAAAAAAATCTATATTTCCTCATTTCCCTGGTTCTCTTCTGGCCTTTGTTTACATTGTTTACATGCAGTGATAACAATCTCTGCCCCTCCCCTTCCTGCTATGCAAAGGCAGTGAATACAAGAGCTGGCCTGAGTGACATGTCTGCTGGAATACTCAGCAGCATGTTGTATGTGTAGGACTACAAGTCCCAGCTGTACAATGACACTGCTGATACACACAGGGTCTCCCCCCTACCTGTTCTTGTACAATACAATACTTTGCATCTCCTCCAGATCAGCTCCAGTATCAGCTCTGTGTCTGTAGGGTGAGGAGGGCAGATCCTGTGTCTCTTTACATCTGCAGCTGCTGTTGTAAAGCCTTCAGTGTATTCTGGCTGAAGGGGTTAATGTTTTATCTGAAGGAATCCAGGGAGAGCAGATAGCAGCAGGGGCAGAGCAGGGGGACGTGGCCAGCACAGTGACGTCTTGTGTACAGGCTCTGTGCACGAATATAAGATTAGCAGGGAGGCAAGCTGACATCACAGGTCATGTGACCCTGAATTAAATCTGATAAACCAGCAGCTTTAGAAGCAGAAAATGTATGGAAAAGCTGTTGTATTTGACTAGTTAGAAAAATACAAAGGACAAAAAAATTACTCGGACAACCTCTTTAAAGGATCAAGTTGAGTGGTTGCTATGGCCAACAAAGTCAGTTCTCCTTTGCACCAGTTTTAAAAAAAAATCTGCTCCGTGGGATATTTTATTAAAATGCCAATCCAACAGGAAGAACTATAAATCCTTTGTTTACAGTTTCCATTCTTTTGAATCCGTTTCTGACTTTTGCTTGAAAAACTGCAGTGTTTTTTTTTTTAAATTGGGTGTAAAACGCCTTAAAGGGATTCTGTCACCTAGTTTAAGCCTATAGAGCTGAGGACATGGGCTGCTAGATGGCCACTAGCCCGTGCACAATATACTTTTCCCATTGCTCTGTGTGTCTTTGTTTAGTCCAAAAAATGATTTTATTCATATGCTAATAGGGGTTATAAGGAGTCCAAGGGGCGGTTACCAATCTTCCTGGATCCCAGCCGTGCCCACTGTGAAGGAGCCCAGCACCGCCCCGCATCCTCTCATCCTCCTTGATCCTCCGACTTCACGCATTCAGAGCGCTGTAATCTCGCGCATGCGCAGTTCGTTCCCTGGTGCTGATGCCAGCACAGGGAAGGAACAGTTTACCAGAACTCACAAGCGGCATACTCACGCATGCGCGAGATTACGGCGCTCTGAATGAGTGAAGTGAATAAAATTGTTTTTTTGACTAAACAAAGACACACAAAGCAATGAGAAAAGTATATTGTGGACGGGCTAGTGGCCATTTAGCAGCCCATGTCCTCAGCTCTATAGGCTTAAACTAGCTGACAGAATCCCTTTAAGTGTAAGCAGACTCCTTACTATATTCAGATTCTTTTGTATACCGGAATATGTATAAGAACTGAAATGACATTTTTCTTCATCTAGTTCCTTAGATTGTGAAACCTCTGTTTTAGGAAACCATGTGGTTAGAGTATATACAGCAGTGTACAACTGTACAACCGCTAGAAATCCTCCAGATGAACAGTGGTGCTTACAGTATTAACCATTAGCGGCAATACTAAGCTGTATGTACATTGACCTCTACATGTTGTGAGGCTGAGAGACACTGACGCTGTATGTACATTGACCTCTACATGTTGTGAGGCTGAGAGACACTGACGCTGTATGTACATTGACCTCTACATGTTGTGAGGCTGAGAGACATTGACGCTGTATGTACATTGACCTCTACATGTTGTGAGGCTGAGAGACATTGACGCTGTATGTACATTGACCTCTACATGTTGTGAGGCTGAGAGACATTGACGCTGTATGTACATTGACCTCTACATGTTGTGAGGCTGAGAGACATTGACGCTGTATGTACATTGACCTCTACATGTTGTGAGGCTGAGAGACATTGACGCTGTATGTACATTGACCTCTACATGTTGTGAGGCTGAGAGACACACAAGTATTGAACCACATTTAAATACATGTGGCTTCTGTGCTGTTTTACTGGGATTGCTTTATTTTATTGTCTGAGGGAATGGTTCATGGAGCAGGGACTCATAGGACATCAAAGACAAAATGCCTGTGTCGTGCACCGCCCCCTCAGATTCTGAGGTACAGATTCGCTAAGACTGTCTTAGGGAGAAGAGCCTTGTATTCAGATTCATAGAATTCATTATGCACAGGTCAGGATTCAGAAAATGAAATCCATGCCAGCTTTTAGCTAGCGTAGATTTGAGCTATAATTTAGACCAATTTTTGTAATACAAGAGATTTGTTGGCTTGTGGTGACGCCACCTCCTACTAAGCCCCATCCACTTATTTCAAAAGAGCTGAAGATGGGTTATGTCCTCTTCTCCGCTGCCCATGCATCTGGTCTGTAAACAGCAGACGCTGGCAGCTGCCACGTCCATGGCAATGAAGATGGCAGTGCACACATGATTTATCATGCACATAGCCTCTTCTGTGTTTGATATGTAGATATATACATTAGATTACCATGCACAGTTGGCACTTTTCAGTGGTAATCATATCTCGTTGCCGTGCACCGTTTTTTCTTGCTGTTTTAGGCTAGTTTCACACGAACGTTGTGTTTTGCGATCCGCAAAAAAAAACGGATGACATCCGTATGGCATCCGTTTTTTTTGCAGATCCATTGTAACAATGCCTATCCTTGTCCGCAAAACGGACAAGAATAGGACATGTTCTATTTTTTTTGCGGGCCACGGAACGGACATACGGATGCGGGCAGCACACAGTGTGCTGTCAGTATTTTTTGCGGACCCATAGAAATGAATGGATTCGCATTTTATCAGCAGAAAATGCGGATCGGAGCCCGCAAAATATACTGTTGTGTGAAAGAGGCCTTAATAGAAGTAGAAAGATTAATTGAATGCAGTGTTAACAATGTCAGGCTTCATGATCAATAATTTGCTATGCCAGTATCTGTTTGCATCTTTATTTTTCAAATTACTCAGAAATGTCCCTTCTGGACCTTCACCATACATGCACGGCTGGATTTGTACCGTACTACAGTATTACGGTGTGGGGACCAGGTGGGCACAGGAGCTGATGCAGGGACCCGGCTGTTACAGACAGCCGCACCCCTGTTGTATGCATTAGCATGGTGGATTAACTCCTTAAAGGGGTTGTCCAAGTTATTTTTTTGTTCTTTATATGTTTCTAACTTGTCAGGTATAACAACTTTCCCATATACTTTGTGTTTCTAAAGCTGCTGGTTTCTCAGAGTTGACTCAGGGTCACATGACTTGTGATGTCACCTTATCTCTCTGCTCTGTGATGTTTCGTTCACAAGCCTCAGAGTTCAGATAAGAGTCTGTACACGAGACGTCACTGGCCACGCCCCCTTTCTTTGCCGGGCTCTTGCTATCTGCTTTCTTCCTGGTTTCTTTCAGATAAAACATTAACCCCTTCAGCCAGAACACACTGAGGGCTCAAGGCTTTACAACAAACAGTAGCTGCAGCAGTGAGAGGAGACAAATGCTGGGCAAGGAGCTATAGAGGAATTGTATTGTACAAGAACAGGTAGGGAGAAATTCCTGTGTGTATCAGCAGTGTCATTGTACAGCTGGGACTTGTAGTCCTGCACATACAACATGCTGCTGAGTATTCCTGCAGACATGTCACTCAGCACTTGTATTCATTCCCTTTGCAGAGAGGGGGGGAGGGGGAGGGGCTGAGATTGTTGTTATTGCATGTAAACAAAGACCAGAAGAGAACCAGGGAAATGAGGAAATATGGATTTTTTTTGCCTAAAACTTGCTTAACTTAGTTATATATTGCTGCCCATCAGATTTACAGTGCTATATATTTTTTGTCATAACTCGGACAACCCCTTTAAGGCCCTTTTACACGAGCCGATTATCGTTCAAATAATCGTTCAAACGTTCGGATTTGCACGATTATTGATGTGTATAAACACGGGTAACGATTTAACGACGAACGAGATTTCGTTCGCTTCTCGTTGATCGCATCTTTTGTCCTGCCAATAAATTAATCGTTCATCGTTCGAAAATCTTCCAGTTTAAACGAAAATCGTTTAGTCGTTGGCAGATGGTAATGGTAATGCTTATGGCAAGGAGCAAGGAACGATCGTAATAACGATTATAAAACGACCGAAAGTACGAAGATTGTGAACGACTTCTCTTTCAGTGTAAACGGTATTTACATTGCATCGTTCGATCGTTCATCTACGATCGCTAATACGATTTATCTTTCCGTGTAAAAGGACCTTAAGATGCGGCTATAAATGCTGACTGCCACACCTAAAGGGTTTTCAGAGGGGAACTGAACCCATCGGCAAAAACCTTGGGGCCTGCCAGCTACAGAAGCCTATGAGGCCCAGCCCAAGTGTCAGGATAGGTCATCAGTTTGTGATCAGTGGGGCTCCGACTCCCGCCACCCCTGGGGATCAGCTGTTTGAGGAGGTTGCGGCACTTTAGGAGCACCAAGACCTCCTCATAGCTTACCAGGCTAAGCATCGTCCATTGGATGACAGCTGTGCTTGGTATTACAGCCCAGGTGCATTCACACTGTGCCTAGGCTATATAGCCGATGAACATTATGTCGCTGGCCTAGGAAGAGGCTGCTATACTAGACCACCAAGACCTCTCCAAACAGCTGATCGGTGGGGTGCTGGGAGTCAGACCCCCCATCGATCAGATACTGATGACCTATCCTGAGGATAGATCATCAATATAAAACTCTTGGACATCCCCTTTAATATATCAAACGGCACACTGCTTATCTAGCACTCAGTACTTGCCTCCTCTTTTATTATGTTTTCTTTTTATGTTATTTCTTATTATCATTACCATTATCTCTTTACCACCAGTGCATATATAGTATATGATTATAGGTTTACATTTTATACAGTTCTTTTTATAGATGCCTCTCATACAGTGAAGAGTATACCTCTGTGAAGGCCATTTCCCTTTTGATGCCATCACTCCAAATATTTGACTGCTTCTGCAATTTGTATTTTATGTTTGACCTGAGGAAGATGTGGTTTCCACATCAAAACACGTTGCAGTACTTGCTTCTTTTATTTTTATATTTACTAACACAATAGCGAGCCTTCAAAGTCCAGCAAAAACAACCCCAATAGAAGCTGCATTTAGAGGAATTCTTTTGCCACTAGAGATTATTCCTTATAATTTAGCCCACAAAGAATCCACGGTATTATACATTTATTGATTATATATCCTCCATATGTAGCGAGGACAACATTTACGATGATGAACATGTTTTGTATAATTGTACTAACCTCTCAAAATAATATTCTCTGTTGTGCCCAAGAAAACTTCCTTCCACCATGCTTCGCGGTTGGGATGACGTTTTGGTGCTTATTCCCTCCAAACATAGCCTGTGCATTTATGCTAAAAAGTTCCACTTCTGGGTCATCTGTTCATAGAATATTTTCCCGGAAGCACTGTGAAACATTGAGGTTTTATCAGCAAACCTGAGACTGGCCACAATGTACAGCAGCCGCTTCCTTTGTAGTGTCCTTGCATGAACACCATTCTTGTTCAGTATTTTTCTAATAGTGCGTACATTAATAGAGGTTTTTTCCAGCTTGTGGGGATTTTTTTATGTTACTTTCTATCAGGTCTGCCTTCTCTGCTCTTGGAGTGCCTTTAACATGACTTCCACTCCATTAGAGTGGAAGTCCTGATTTTTTATTTTTTTTTTTCATTTCTAAATAATTAGTCTAAGTTTGGAGCAATGTACACCCTGATTTTGACAATGATTTTCTAACCTTTTCTAGCTTCATTTGTCTCTATAACATATCTTCTGATGTCTTCTGAAAGTTGCGTTAACTGAGGAATACCTGCGTTTAATGTTTCCATCCATAGTAATTAACAAGGACAATGGCCAACGTTTCGGTCAGAAAAATAAAAACATTAAATTGGTAATAACAGGACAATAATGCAGAGTAGCAGAATACATATGTCATAGTGGATTGTAGTATCATGCAGTATTGGTATAATAGTATCGTCAGGTATGATGGTCCTGAGGGCAGAAAAGGTAGGTATTAAATACAGGAGGAGGTGTTGAAAAACAGAGTCTCAGAAAGTACATACGTGTCAACCTGGTCGCAGTGGTAATTTAAACCACCAGCCTCCGATAAGTAGCTCGTGTGGAGCGCGGCGTCAGTGCGTGCGCACGCATGCGCACTTGGAGTCTGTGGAGTCGGGGATCCCAAGGCAGAAACAGTAGCTGAATGGGAGCGCGCTTGCACAGTGGACACTGTAGGATCGCTGTATGTGCAAATCGACTATGACATATGTATTCTGCTACTCTGCATTATTGTCCGGTTATTACCAATTTAATTTATTTATTTTTGTTGTTCCATCACCTTATACTTAACAATTTTTGTACTCTAGGCCGTGAACAAGGTCGTTCTGACCGAAACGTTGGCCGTTGTCCTTGTTAATTACTATGGATGGAAACATTAAACGCATATATTTAATTGCGATTTTACTGAGTGCCATGGTATACTTTGAAGTGAATTGCTTTATGTGAACTTTACCACTGAGCACCAACTCAGATCCGAGGAGTGCCGACCCACTTCCATAGTTATTGATCGGCTGTTTTGAGTCTGAGCACCCTTCAGATGTCGACTACGACCTTCTCTTATGATATTGCCACAGCAGATGGTATTGTATTGCAGGTGACGTCATCTAGCGACTTTCTACACATCCCTCATAGCGAGTACCGAACACGTGATTGGGAACGTGAATCCAGGAAACTCATTGCATCAGAACTTCACTGCACAACACTCACTGAATATTATAAGAGTGGATGGATACCACGTGGTCTGAGAGTACATCAGTACATCCGACTCTTTTTCTGACCAATAAAGAGTATTGCAGAAAGTTCGAAACCATCTTTAACAAATGTTCCCTTGATAGCATTGTGCTGAGCATCGAATTTCTTCAAAAATCTATACAGGAATCTAAAGAGAAGCTTACAAGTATCGAAACTCACGTCAACCATTTCTACAGCTGAATGGTCTGAACGCTAACAGAAATCATCAAAGGCCCTGGACGAACACAGGAAATACCTTGAAAGTACCAAGCGTTCAAAATGTATCTGTGACACTGAGGACTATCAGTTGAACCGTGAGTATCGCTGGCAATAACAAGACATATCCCTTCCCTATGGGCATTCCGCCTACACCGACTACACTTCCTCTTCGTCTGGCAGCGACAACTCAAGTTACTACCGCCCACAGCGTTTTTTCCCTCGACGCGGGCACGGACCCAGGCGAAGGCCACACGCATATGCCAAGGGAGGGGCACCCATCAACCCAAGTCCACCAGGAATACAGACACATTCACAGGTACATACTTAATAGTTAATATAGTTAATATTTCATCCCGAACCCTGGCACCCGCTGAATTTAGTGTATTATCTAAGGGACTCTCCTTTTGTCCCTATGATAAACTAAGACCCTTTGATATGGAACAGGATCTAAATAGATTCTACAGATCCCTACTTTTAAAAGTACATTTCTCACAACAAGACACTACTCCACCCTCCACCGTTATAACACCTGCCCTCTCAATCCACCAGTTAGGCCTTAAGAACTGCAGTAATTTCATGCCCCCCAAATCCTCACATGGATTGGAAGCATTTATTACCTTGGCAGACAGAGAAATCAAGAAAAATACCCAAGCACTAACACAGGGTGACTTACATATACCATGTAATCTTACTAGCGATGAACGCCTAGCTTTACAGTCATTACAAATAGATCGGTCGATCACTATAAAGCCTGCCGATAAAGGTGGCGCCATAGTAGTGATGGATACTACAGACCAGGGCTGTGGAGTCGGTAAGCCAAAGCCCCGACTCCGACTCCTCAATTTCCCCTGACTCCGACTCCCGACTCCGACTCCCTCATACATGGAGCATGTTTAAGTGATAACTTTAAACAAATTTGCATAAAATCAATAGTACAGATAAGTCATGACAAAAACAGTTTGTAATCTATCAGGCTTCTCTGGGTACAGCTCACTAAGGGCCTGATCAGAGGCGTAGCTAGAGGTTCAGCACATGGGGGGGGGCGAAACATACTTGAGTGGGCCCCCCACTTATTGGCTTCCCAAACGCACGTTTCCAACTTCACAGGCACATACTACTAGTTGTGGTTATAATACTGTATTAGCAAGATGACTATATAAACTGCTAGATCATCTATGCTGTTAAGTACAATAGTACAGTAGACTTTCTACATACCCTACTCTAAATACTCTACCACATAATGCAGTAAAATATAGGATTAATAGGAGTAAAAAAGGGGACTCCTATGTTAAAGAGGCTCTGTCACTACCTCCTAACCTATGTATTAAAATACATAGGTAGGTAGTGGCCTCACAATGAATTCAAATCATACCTGTAATTCCCTTGTAGATGCAGCTGTTGATGTGTAATTTGAAGTTTAAAAAATATGCAAATGAGCCTTCGGTGCACCGGAGGGCGGGCTTTTCCCTTCTGAGCACCGTATCTTCACCGCCCTCCCGGGTCCTAGGCACGCCCTCCAGTGTTTAGAAACTCCCCTATCCTTTATGATTGACAGCGCTAGACCGTTCGGCACATCTGAACGATGTCCCAGGCATGCGCAGTAGCGCTTGCAGTGCCAAACACTGCAAGCGCTTGGATTCAACTGCGCACGCGCCGTCACTTTGCCGAACCCAGAAGTGATGGCGCATGCTTCTTATCAGCTGAGAGGAGCCAGGAGCGAGCTCGGCGAAGTGACGGCGCGTGTGCAGTTGAATCCAAGCGCTTGCAGTGTTCGGCACTGCAAGCGCTACTGCGCATGCCTGGGACATCGTTCAGATGCGCCGAACGGTCTAGCGCTGTCAATCATAAAGGATAGGGAAGTTTCTAAACACTGGAGCCTAGGACCCGGGAGGGCGGTGAAGATACGGTGCTCAGAAGGGAAAAGCTCGCCCTCCGGTGCTCCGAAGGCTCATTTGCATACTTTTTAAACATCAAATTACACATCAACTGCTGCATCTACAAGGGAATTACAGGTATGATTTGAATTCATTGTAAGGCCACTACCCACCTATGTATTTTGATACATAGGTTAGGAGGTAGTGACAGAGCCTCTTTAACCACTTCCCATCCGGGCCATTTACCCCCTTCCTGACCAGGCCTAATTTTGCAAATCTGACATGTGTCACTTCATGTGGTAATAACTTTGGAACGCTTTTACTTATCCAAGCCATTCATAGATTGTTTTCTTGTGACACATTGTACTTTGTGTTAATGGTAAATTTGAGTCAATATATTTTACCTTTATTTATAAAAAATCCAAAATTTACTGAAAATTTTGAAAAAAATAAAAAACTTTTAAATATTAATTACTCTGCTTTTAAGTTGCATAGGGATATCTAATAAAATTGTTATTAATGAACATTCACCATATGTCCACTTTATGTTGGCATAATTTTGGAAATGTAATTTTATTTTTTGAGGACATTAGAAGGCTTCGAATTTTGGATGTAATTTTTAAGATTTTCATGAAAATTTCCAATAGTTAATTTTAAAGGACCTTTGCAGTTCTAAAGTGACTTTGAGGGGCTTAAATAATAGAAACCTCCCATAAATTAACATATTTTAGAAACTACAGCCCCCAATGTAATCTAAACTGATTTTTACAAAGTTTGTTAACCCTTTAGATTTCCCACAAGAATTAAAACGGAAGGTGAAATTTAACAATAAATATTTTTTTTGCAGATTTTCAATTTTTAATTCATTTTTCCTATAAGATATCAAGGGTAAACCGCAAATCAAACCTGAATATTTATTTTCCTGATTCTGAAGTTTGCAGAAACACCCCATATGTGGTTGTAAACTGCTCTGTGACCGGCAGTAATGAGAGGGAGATAGTACGAGCATTTGTGATGGCTTTGACAGCTTGTCAGAGTGATCAAAAGCCTGGAGGCCAGGAAAAAAGGTCTCAGGTTAAAGCTCCATGTTCTTGGCTGTCAGGAGGCAGCTGAGTCATGGAGCTTCTATGTACAGGTGCTGCACACAGGGGGCAAAGCTCAAAGACGTTTTAAAACGTCCATTCAGAGATAGAGATCCACTACCAGGACGTTTATAGTCAATGGGCAGACTGGTAGTGGTTAAAGGAAATCTGTCCCCAGCTTTTACATCACTAAACTAACAGTCCCTTGCCCCCATCAGGCCTCAGATCGGCTTAATGTGCCCCCATCAGACCTCAGATCAGCAGAATGTGCCCCCATCAGACCTCAGATCAGCAGAATGTGCCCCCATCAGACCTCGGATCAGCAGAATGTACCACCATCAGACCTCAGATCAGAAGAATGTACCCCCATCAGACCTCAGATCAGCAGAATGTTCCCCCATCAGACACCTCAGATCGGCTTAATGTGCCCCCATCAGTCCTCAGATCGGCTTAATGTGCCCCCATCAGACCTCAGATCGGCTTAATGTGCCCCCATCAGACCTCAGATCGGCAAAATGTGCCCCCATCAGACCTCAGATCAGAAAAATGTACCCCCATCAGACCTCAGATCAGCAGAATGTTCCCCCATCAGACACCTCAGATAGGCTTAATGTGCCCCCATCAGTCCTCAGATCGGCTTAATGTGCCCCCATCAGACCTCAGATCGGCTTAATGTGCCCCCATCAGACCTCAGATCGGCTTAATGTGCCCCCATCAGACATCAGATCGGCAAAATGTGCCCCCATCAGACCTCAGATCGGCAAAATGTGCCCCCATCAGACCTCAGATCGGCTTAATGTGCCCCCATCAGACCTCAGATCGGCTTAATGTGCCCCCATCAGACCTCAGATCGGCTTAATGTGCCCCCATCAGACCTCAGATCGGCTTAATGTGCCCCCATCAGACCTCAGATCGGCTTAATGTGCCCCCATCAGACCTCAGATCAGCAGAATGTTCCCCCATCAGACCTCAGATCAGCAGAATGTTCCCCCATCAGACCTCAGATCAGCAGAATGTTCCCCCATCAGACCTCAGATCCGCAGAATGTACCCCTATCAGACCTCAGATCAGCAGAATGTACACCCATCAGACCTCAGATCAGCAGAATGTGCCCCCATCAGACCTCTGATCATCAGAATGTGCCCCCATCAGACCTCAGATCGATCGACTTAATGTGCCCCCATTAGACTCCATAATGGAAGCGCTCACTTGTATTCGCCTGATTGTACTAAGGCCATCCCTGCTGGGCCCCCCAGAGGTATTGGGCTTGGAGCATCGCCTCCCCTGCCCGCCCCCCCCCCCCCAGTAGCTATGCCTCTGGGCCTGATGTATGAAAACTGTCTAGGACTAAGACTTTTTTTGTTGCCCATAGCAACCAATCAGAGCTCCCCTTTCATTTCTCCAGAGCACTATATGAAATGAAAGGGGAGCTCTGATTGGTTGCTATGGGCAACAAAGAAACTTCTACACCTAGACAGTTTTCATACATAAGGCTCTAGGTGTTTTACATCAGCAGCAGATAGAAGCCATGAGAGCAGCTAACCTCTCCAAACATGAGCTCAGAGGAAACATAAAGCATACAGAGAGAACATGCACTGGACATAAAGGGCAGTACACAGTCATCTCAACTAAAAGCCTAAATCCTTAGATCAGGAATAGAACAGACATTTATAGGACATTTCATCATTTTCACAAATTCTTATAAAAATATATTCAGCACTTATTGCACTGAACTAAATGTACTAATTCATTATATATTTTAGGAGTCGGTCCATTTTATACCGACTCCGACTCCACCAAAATGGTCACCGACTCCGACTCCACAGCCCTGCTACAGACTACATAAAAGAGATTGAGAGACAACTGACACTACTACCTATGAAAAAGTGAATTATAATACCACATTCCAACTCACAAAAGATATTACCTCCTTTCTTGGCCATCACCTTCAAATAGGTACTATTGATAAATCCACATACTCTTTCCTTCTTAATGACAACCCAATCTTACCCGTCTTTTACATTCTACCAAAGATCCATAAACGCCTCACAGCCCCACCAGGAAGACCGATAGTAGCATCTACCGACTCTCTACTTTCCCCCTCTCCATTTTTCTTGAAAAGATACTCACCCCACTAGTTAAACTTACCCATTCACTTCTCTTGGATACTTCCCATTTTCTTCAGATCATGTCGAGTTTCCACAACATACCATCTGAGTGTCTTCTTCATATCACATGACAAAGGGATCCAAGCGGTCACACATCTTCTCTCCACCTCAGATCTCTCTCCACAAGCACAAACCTTCTGTATACAACTTCTCAGTTTTGTCCTTCAATACAATTTTTTCATGTTTGGTAATGACTTTTATATCCAATGAAAAGGGACCGCTATGGGGGCCAACATGGCCCCTCCTTATGCAAATGCCTTTATTGCACAGTTTGAAGAGGATTGGATATCTTGACAATTCTCCTAGGAGACAGACCACCGATACTCCACGGATTTCCTTGGTGATTACTTACCACCCGTTCATCCCTAAAATAAGTTTGATCATTCACAAACATTGGGGTCTACTCAGACAATCATATCCTACCATATTAGAGTTCCAGAATCCAGTACAAATGTGTTATAAGCGACCCCCTAACCTAAGAGACAAACTGGTGAAAGCTGACATAGGTCCCCTTAGACCATCTTTGAGACAAACTACCCTAGCACCTACCAAAACAGGGACATTCCCATGCTTGACCTACGCTCAGTGTACTAACATAATTAGGGGCAATAGGATAATGCATCCTCATACCGATAAAGTCTATTATGCTAAAGCTTTTTTCACTTGTGCCACTTCATACGTTGTTTACCTCATCAAATGCCCATGCGGTCTTGCATACGTGGGGGAAACCTTCCAATGTGTGCGAGACCGCGTATCATCCTTCCAAACTACATGTGGACCAAAAGGTATGTTTGCCACTGACCAACAATGTCGGCGTCTTTGCCCTACTGACCACCAATACCCGGACGCCATATTCTTTTGATAAGTCATACTAACTATATGTCTCTCAAATGTTTTCTTGAAATCCTAAAGTCACCTACTGCGACAAGGTTGACACTTATGTAGTTTCTGAGACTCTGTTTTTCAACACCTCCTCCTGTATTTAATACCTACCTTTTCTGCCCTCAGGACCATCATACCTGACGATACTATTTATACCAATACTGCATGATACTACAATCGACTGCATGATACTACAATCGACTATAACATATGTATTCTGCTACTCTGCATTATTGACCAATTTAATGTATTTATTTTTGTTGTTCCACCACCTTATACTTTACTATTTTTGTACTCTAGGCCGTGAACAAGGTAGTTCTGACCGAAACGTTGGCCATTGTCCTTGATAATTACTATGGATGGAAACATTAAACGCATATATTGAACTGCAATTTTCTTGAATGCCGTGGTATACTTTGAAGTGAATTGCTTTATGTGAACTTTACCACTGAGCACCAACTCAGATCTGAGGAGTGCCGACCCACTTCCATAGTAACTGAGGAATACCAACCTATCTTTCATGAGAGGAACAGATTTTTCAGTAACCAGACTTTGTGTGCCTTTATTTAATAGACAAAGCACCCACACTTTCCATTCTCATTTGCTTAATTCTTATGTTATGTGAAGTTGCGTTACGTTATTGCAGATTAGCTCATGAACATAGAGGTTAAATTACTTTTTCTACCTGTACCGTGGATCTTTAGAGGAGGAAGTGGTGCTCCATGTGAGTGCCGCTTTCTGGTTTTTACACTACGTGTTGTCTCCAGTTGAGTACTTCCTCCATTCACTTACTCTCGGAAGTGCAGTTTAATGAAAAAGAAGCGACGCTCACATGGAGCACTGCCTCCTCTTCAAACAGCTGATCGGCTGGGGTGCCAGGTGTCAGGCCCTGCCGATCTGATATTGATGACCTATCCTGATCATAGTGGATCAATATTAACGTTAGGACAACCCTTCTAATCTGAGGACATCTGATATATCAAGTACAGGCTCTAATATCTAAAGTAATTCAAGGGTGTCTTTTGCATTAGTAGTTCTTGGAAATTAGTTTTAGAACACGTTAGTTTTTTTGCTAGGATAATGAGGGTCACTTACCATATAAGCCGCACACTCTGGAGCAGTGTGTTATGGGCACATGACCAGGGAAAGAAAAAGACTCAATAGTTTTCAGAGTCTATCAGGAGTCAGCTTCGTTCTTTTTATAAGGAGCCTGGTTTCCTGCTCAGCTGCCTTATTGTGTCGTAGCAGTGTTTTCCCTTTAGTTGATCACATCAGGGGCCATTCGTTCTTGGTAAATAAAGAGCGTTGCTATGTATAGGTCCCAAGAGAAATGTACGGTAAGTGCTGCTGTAGTTAACTGCTGCTGTCTAATGTGTAATTGATATGCTGCAGATGTCTTTCACGGTGTAAGTCTTTTATTTTAAGAATAGATAATACAATGGAATATAATTTAATACTGTAGTAACTGAACAGCATTAACTCTTTCATTTGAGAAAGACAGGGGCTTATAGGCTGCTTATTCGTTTTACACAGACAGGAATAATACACTGCAACAAAGTAGTTAGCATATCGGATGTAAAAAAATATCTTCTCTCTTAGAGTCCTTTATTATTAAAAATTTGTAAAAATGTGTTTAACGCCTTGATGACATCTACTGTACATGTATCAGTGGATGTCATCTCTTTAAAGATTGTGCCCGCTCCAGAGCGAGCGCCATAGCCGCTAATATCTGAGATCCGCGATAAAGCAGACATTTAACTCCTCAGATGTCATGGTCAAATGTGACCACAGCATCTGAGCGCTGAAAACATGGGCTGGAATGGCTCCTTGATTGAAGGAGCCATTCATTCTCTGTGGCAGGTTTGGTCCCTCTGAAGTATCCAAAGCAAACAAAACAGGATGAATCTGCCACAGAGACTACTTCACACAACTACAGAAAAGAAAGTTATGGCATGTGAATATGACGACACAAAAACAGTTTGTGCACAAGTAATAAAAAATGGACTGCCAGTTCTTATGGTACTGCTGAAAACCATGGATACAGCACTAACATTAAACGTGAACAAAGGTGGTTGGATTCTGAGTGTTAAGCAATATAATTTGTATTGTACTGTATGTCAAACGGTCTATTACTTAAAGGGGTTCTCCAGGAATTCAGAAAATGAAAATACTTAAATATTACTTCATTATAAATATATTCCCAAATACCTTTCAATTGTTATAATGGCTTGCTTTGTCTAGGGAGCCAACATTAGGAGAAACAAAATGGCAGCTGTCCTATTAGTACACATAAAACCTGTCCTAATCACACAGCAGGACAAGTTACTTCACAGCACTGAGGTAAAGAGCTGCCTCATCCTCCTCTCTTTTTGTCAGGGATTATGGTCCCGAATATAGATTATAAGATCTTAAGCTGAATCTCTGTAGGAATAGAGTTCACAAGCAAATGTGGATAATAAGCAGCATTGTGTGCAGTCTCCATTATCACAATCCTGTCCATCCTTTCTGTACTTCGTCTCCTCATGAACTCCATTCCCACAAAGACTCAGCTAAATATCATTTTAAACTGTAGTCAGGATCATAATCCTTGACAGTAAGAGCAGAGAGGAGGATGAGACAGCTCTATAGCTCAGTGTTCTGAAGTAACTTGTCCTGCTGTGTGATTAGGACAGGTTTTGTGTATACTGACGGGATGGCGGCCATTTTGTTTTTCCTAATCATTGCTCCCTAGAATGAGGCATTATAACTAAGGAAAGGTATTTTGGAATATATTTATAATATTTACGTATTTTCATTTTCTTCATTTCCGGAGAACCCCTTTAACTCCAAGGACCAGGATGGATTTATGTTGAATGCTCACTCACCAGCCCTGCTCCTCCAAACTAAAGACCCTATACACATCATATTAATACCAACCAAACCCCTAATTTCAACAGGGCCAAGCCAACCTTATGGGGGCCTACTGGCTTTCTTTCATCAGATGTCAAAATAAAGAAGGCATGGGTAAGTTAAATTGTATGCATTTTTTGCTGGGGATTACGTTCGGCAGCGGGCCACATGTGCGGGATTTGCTCCCCCAGTTATATGCGCTACAGCATTGGGGTTTTTGAGCATGTTCTGCCATTTGAGACCACTTTTTTTTCCGTGAGTTTGTTTGTACGTTTATTCCTGGAGGCGTGGCAACTCCAGGTTGAATGTGCCTTGATTATACTAATGGGTAACATTCAGGTGCACCTGTGCAGCCTGGGTCACATGACGTCAGGGCAATGTGGGAAATACAGCCTCCGCAACCCCCTCCCACCGTATGTGTGATTTCACGCTGGAGGTAACTGGGAGCTGGTCGCTGTGTCTCGGACCTCATGCACCTATCTGCCATTACCTATACCATAGTAGGGATAGCGTTAGGTCCCGTGCCAACTGAGATACCTTGACGCGGTGCTCGGGCTCCGGTATGTCTTTGATATAAGGATAAAAATTATAATAAAAAGTTTGGACCAACGATATATATATATTTTTTTTTTTCATAAGTGCATATCCATAAAGCAAAACTATGGGTATATAAAGGTATGGTTGCACAACATATAATAAACAATAAGAGTAGAAATAAATTTAAATATATGTGGCGCTATGCCGACTAAAGATAAAAAAGGAAGTCCTTAGTTACACAGATTTGCAAATGCGTGATCATGCCCACTCACCATACGTCACGGTAACTTCCTGTGGAGTGGGTCCCTACACTCGTCTATGCCTCTGTTCAGACTACATCCAAGTCTCCATTGTTCAGGGCGTGTGAAACCAGCTAAATAGGTATCCTACCAGGAAGTCCTAGGTGAATGGGCGTCGTCAGGTCCAAAAGGAGTATGCGAGGCTCAGTATATAACAATAAAAATTATAATAAAAAGTTTGGACCAACGATATATATATATATATATATTTTTTTTCATAAGTGCATATCCATAAAGCAAAACTATGGGTATATAAAGGTATGGTTGCACAACATATAATAAACAATAAGAGTAGAAGTTGATATAAGGATATACTGACGAAAGTCTCATTTTAACATCAGAGTGAGGGTTTAGCCATATATTGTCAACTGCATTTTCCGCTGTAGTGCACCATTTTCCGTGAATTGTTTTAAAAATGAATCCAGCCAGCAAAGTATACAATATGGATAATAACAGTACATTAGTAAGTGCCTTGTATTAACTTTCTCTACATAATAAATGCTATTTGCTGAAGTGACACAACCCCTATATGTCCTCATGTTGTGTGGGTATGTCACAATCTAGGCGGTTGGGGTTGGCAATGACAGATTCACAGGCTCCAACAGGTTAAAAGTCTGAATATCATTTTGGTCTAAACAACACAGTGGCAAAAAGTTGAGCAGTCATTTGTTTAAATCCACAGCAACTATAGCAATATATAGCAACATAAAGTCCTTGCCTATTTGGGCTCTAAATAAACATAGGTTTTTCCTCACCTAGAGACTTTCACCAAACACAGGGAGATCAGGCTTTACCCAGATCAAGCAGCTTCCAGGCATCGACCCTGTGTCAGCTTTTCAGCTCTGTATCTACTTCCCCAGTAATGATCCTATTAGCTACACTTAGGTTTGCGTTGGGCTAGGACGGGGAAAGTGTTGTACTGGAGTGGGAAGGTAATGGAAGTCCCCACTACCAACCTACCCACCATTCTATAAAAAAAAAATCCAGCCCATAAAACACTTTTAAGAAAAGTCTCTCAGCAAACTACCCTTTGCTGAAATCCAGCTTTACTGGATTCTGTTTACCTCACCCACCAGAGCACTCTGGGTGAGTTATACACCCCCTCCAGTACTTTTCCAGACACCGTGTTACAAAGTGTTTATATTGCTTCAGTAACAACATTACGCATGATGAGGGTTTGTATTCTCAGGTACTGTATGTACATATAGCACTCTATACAATACATAAGAGTACAATAATAGTAAAGCTCTTCAGCTTATTATATTATTATTGTATTTACATATTTATAGGCATGTATTTGTATTAAGGTTGCAAATTTTGATTCTTGTTTCCTGACGATTTGACAGGTAAATGCAAAAGGTTAATACTTTGGCACGTCTTAATCTGCAGTAATTTCCTCAATTAACAGTATGAGTCACTTTTTTCTTCTGAACACCTTTAGTCATCTCATAAAAATGCTTTAAGTGTTTATTTAAAATTGTACACCTAATATGTTTTAAGATAAGGCCATGCTGTAATTATATTAAAGGCAATATAGACACCTTTAGAGCTTTTTCTTAATTTTCTTTATTTTAGACTAAAAATAATTTTTGTAATAAGTGTTTAGAAACATTTGTCTTCGGCACACTGCATGTATTCCAGTACATGTGTAGCAGACTGGAACGTGCCATTCACCAGCAAATCCATCTGACAGCTCAGTCTCCGGCCTCTCTCTCTCCTAATCAAAATTCAAGTAAAATTAAATAAAAACAAATTTGATCGAAATGTGTCTATAGCCTTTAAATCCATTAAATTATGTCATATCCAGCGCTGTTATGTTGAATGCATTGTCATTTTTTCTATAGTAACTATATACCCTAGAAAAAACTGCAATAAAGTATGCACACAACAAAACAAATGCTCCCATTATTGAGCCATGTTTTATGTATTCAGCAGTGCCCACACAGTCTGCAAACAGTACCATACTTTTTTATACTGCTCTCTGTGCCTTGTAGAGCACACAAATCAGTGATATACATATATCTACTAACATGCAGCACACAGAACACATTTTTTAACATCTGCAGTAATTATATTTTTACAGGGGCCTAATATGTGGCAGATTATCGGGGATGAACGTTTGTATAAATGCTTGTTCCCAATAATTGTCCTTTGGAAAGGGTGCTAGCGATCACCCAATGAACAAGCAAACCCAAGTTCAACATGTGATCATGTCGTTCTGTCGACCACCAAAAATTATTGTTCCTATGCCGGTGATCGAGCTGCTATGCAGGATCACTTATTTTCTATGGTAACAACAAGTGATCGCTATATCGATCACTAGTGTTGAGCGAGCACCTCTGTGCTCGTATGCTCGGATGCTCTGGCCGAGCATTAGGGGGTGCTCGAGTGCTTGGCCGAGCACCCGAGCATAATGTTAGTCAATGGGACTAAACTAGGCACCCCCCACTCGGAAGAGGGGAGGGTGTCTGGTTAATAGAAAAAGGTCAGAATCGCGACTTCTCCTCTTTTACTCTTTCACTCGTGAAAGTATGCTAATTAACTGAATTTGTACGCATTAGCGCACAATGCGTAGCATTAGCATACAAATTTGTACGCATTAGCGTACAATGCGTAGCATTAGCATACAAATTCGTATGCATTATGCATACAATGCGTAGCATTAGCGTACAAATCAACATTACAGTGAATGCCAGTACTCTCCCGCACGTTTATTTGCTGTGTAGCAGCGAACAAACGTGCGGGAAAGAGACTCGAGCATTGCGAGTTCGGCCGAGCATGCTCGCTCAACAATATCGATCACTTGTCCCCATCCATTGTAGGTGTTTGCTACATGTAAATACAGCCCTCTTCACTGCTGACGACCAGGCAATTATCAGGAATGCCTGCTGTGTTCCCAATAATCTACCTGATAAATCGGTCCATGTAAAGGGACCCTAAGGGTTGAAGTAGTCAGATGATTAAATTGGCAGCTTCTGTGCCTCTGCTCAGCTGGTCCTTTTTTCACCCCTCTTTTTAGCCCCCAGCTCTCTGTGGGATGCACTATTTATCTTGGCATTGATAGGCACTATCTGACATATCAGTCACACAAATGTAGTGTAATAAATGTTAGAATGGTAATTAGAAACTTCTGTTACCTGTCTTACAAAAAAGGGTGTAGTGACTGTTGAGGTCTGTAAAAGTTGTACTACAAATACTGGCCTTTGCTTCATTCACATTACCACTATTAATTAGTAGGACCCAGATAGCTCCAGCATCAGTTTTATGGCTGTGTTTGTTATAGATCTGATATCCTGTTGTGTCCTATAGTGGAATATAATGGAATACAAAATCCAGCCCAGTTTTAACAACAATAGCTCCAGCAACTATGCCTTGCTGAAGCCATACAATCTTCCTGGATTTTATTTTACCTCACCCAGTTGAGGAACCTGGGTGGGATATACACCCCTTCCAGTACTGTACCACACACTTTACCACACTACTCACATTTATGCCTTAAGATGGCCATACACATGAGATATTACAATGCAACCAATCAGTCATTCATGGGATCGTTCATACGAATGAATACAACAGCAATATGCTAATGACTCCACGGTCCTTCAGAAAAATGGCAAACGATTGGCAAATCGTGCCATATAAATTTTAGGATGAAATTTTATAACACCTTCAGAGGCATTTTTGTGTATGATTGCAAAAATATTGAGTCATTCTGTCACAAAGGGTTAACTGTTTTTCTAACTGTGACTGGCACTTTCACTTTCAATTGTGCCTGTCGTCTAACACTTAGTTGTTAACTAGAGATGAGCGAAAGTGCTCGTTACGAGCACTGTAGCGCTCGGCTCCCCTGCGCAATGTCCGCAGGCATTGCGGATCCGTCCTCAGCTGCATGTAAGTCAATGGGGACGGATCGTTTGGTATGACACTCATACCAAACGGATCCGTCCTCCTCACCTGACTGAAAGTCAGTGGGGATGGATCCGTTTGGTATGAGTGTCATACCAAACAGATCCGTCTCCATTGACTTACATGCAGCTGAGGACGGATCCGCAATGCCTGCGGGCATTTGTTCGCAGGGGAGCCGAGCGCTACAGTGCTCATAATGAGCACGTTCGCTCATCTCTATTGTTAACACTTATTGAAGCCACATCAGTAAGAAATATGAACTGAGCTATAATGAGTGTTTATAATGTGAAATCTCTTTTTATTGAGAAAACAAGTTGAACCAGTACATCAAAACATATAAACATTGGGTATGACAATAATATAGCCAAGATCAAGTACAGTAAGTCACGAGAGTTGCATACCAATACAACACAATATCTTTCTCAGGTAAAGTAATAAAGAAAAAAGGTGGGTTGGGGGCGGGGAGGGGGGAAAGGGAAGAAGGTCGGGGATAGGAGAGAGATGCCTCTGTCGATCTGTACCACCCTATAATAGAGCTGAAGGTCAGGAAGCCCAAAGCCCCCAAACCTCTTCTCTCTAGTCAGGGTAGAATAGGAGATCCTAGCTGCCCTCCCCTTACATATGAAGAAAGAAAAAATCCTACGCATTTCCAGAAAAAAGGAGGCAGGAAGCCAAATGGGGAGAACTTGCAAAAGATAAAGAAACTTTGGTACAATGTAGGTTTTTAGGAAATTCTTCCTACCAATCCATGAAACAAAGGGGAGCTTGAGAGACCTAAGTTGTGTGCGGACCGAGTGGACTAATGGTAAATAATTGTGAGCATAAAGGTCTGCCGGGTCTACTGTGACGTGGACTCCCAAAAACAGCAAGCTTTTAGAGGACCACATGAAAGGAGTCTCACTTTTAAGGGAGTTCACAACACTAAGTGGGCATGATATGTTCAGGGCCACCGACTTGCTATAGTTAATCTTGAAGTTAGACACTTTGCCAAAGTCCTCAAAAATGGACATTAGTCTGGGAAAGGCCACAAGGGGGTTAGAGGTCATAACAAGTAAGTCATCTGCAAAGGCGGCAGTAAGATGGGTGTCCTTCCCAATCATAAGCCCTCGTATTTCTGGATCTAGTCTAATTTTTTGGAGCAGAGTCTCCATGACTATTATAAACAGGGCTGGGGACAGGGGGCAGCCCTGCCTTGTGCCATTAAAAATGAGGAAGGGAGAGGAAAGGGTGCCATTCACTTTGACCCTAGCCGATGGTCTAGAGTATAATGTAAATATGGCCTGGATAAACCGATCCGGGATGCCAAAGCCCGACAGGGCAGCAGACATGAAATGCCAGCCGACCCTGTCAAAGGCTTTCTCCGCGTCTGTGCTCAAGAGAGCAAGAGGGGTGCGAGACCCCCGTGCCCAGTTGATTAACTTAAGCAGGCGGACTGTGTTTTCCTTGCCTTGCCTGCCAGTGATAAAGCCTACTTGCTCGGGGTTAATAAGGTCGGGAAGGAAAGATTGCAGGCGCTGAGCCAATATCTTTGCCCACCACTTAATATCAGTGTTGAGCAAAGATATCGGGCGATAACTCCCACACTCTGAGGGGTTCTTCTTATCTTTGTGTATGATGGTAATGTGCGCCTCTAAGGCCTGCGGCGGCAGGCAGCCTCCATTAAGGAGGTGGTTGCATAAAGATTGAAAATGGGGGATTAGGATGACTCTGAAGGTTTTGTAGTATTGAACGGTAAACCCGTCAGGGCCCGGGCTTTTCCCTGAAGGGATAGATGACAGAACATTCCTAATTTCTAGTTCAGTAACAGGCGTTAGTAGCTGGGCAGAGCCCTCATCCTTGAGCTTCGGGAGGTTAAGAGAGGAAAGAAAGGCTGTCGTTGCTTCAGCAAGTGTGTGATGGGGGGTTACAGAAGTGGGCGGGAGGTTGTACAAAGAGGCATAAAAGTCCTGGAAGGCCCTAGCGATCTCAGGTGTGGAAGTCTGCAAAACGATTTCAGAGTCTTTGATGGAGGAAATGAAGGAGTCTGCTTGTTGTTTCTTAAAGAGTGCAGACATCAATTTATTTCCTCTATCCCCATGCGCATAGGCCTTAAACTTGGCCCTAAACAGCAACTTAGCGGAAGTAACGTTTAATAAGTTTTTAAGTTCAGTGCGGAGTTTCACCAGTTCTTGGGCGACACTACGAGCCTTGCTCTGCTTATGTACTACTTCCAATTTAGAGATCTGGGAGAGAATGTTATTTAAGGATGCCAGCCGTTGCTTCTTAACTTTAGCGCCTAAGGAGATAAGCTCCCCCCTGATTACAGATTTGTGGGCCTCCCAAACGGAAGAGGGGGACATGGAATCAGTGGCGTTAAACTGAAAGTATTCCTTCAGCACAGATGCAAGCTGAGTGATATGTGTTGGGTCTGCTATCAGTGTCTCATTGAGACGCCAGTTCCAGTCTCTCACTGGTAAGTCTTTTATGCCTAAGTGTAAAAGGACCGGGGCATGGTCAGATAAAGTAATGCTGCCAATGGTAGCTTTAGTAGCAAAGGTGATGTGCTCTGAAGACATAAACAGATAGTCTAGTCTGTGGTACGAGGACCGTGACTGCGAATAGAAAGTGTAGTCTAGGGTGGAGGGATTGAAGTTTCTCCAGACATCCATAACCCCCAGCGAGCGCAATTTGCTCTTAAGTTTGGCTAGCAATCTATAAGACACAGAAGGCCTCTTTGTGGAGGAGTCTAAGTCAGGGTCTAAAGGAAGATTGAAATCCCCACCTAGGATTACGAGGCCCTCTTTAACTGTGGACAGTAAGCGAAGGGTCTGAAGGAGCCACTGGATCTGCCGCTTATTTGGAGCATATAAATTAGTTAACGTGACCATCGTATCCGCTATTGTCCCCTTAACGAATAGATACCGCCCCTCCGAGTCCGCTATGGTAGCAGAGTGCACAAAGGGGACTTGCTTGTGAATCGCAATACTAACTCCCTTGCTCGCAGTATCATGTGTACTATGGTACCATTGGGAGAATCTCCTCGGGGGAATATGAGGTATCTTACCAGATTTGAAGTGCGTTTCTTGGAGAAATGCAACTAAAACCTTATCTTTCTGTAGCAAGGAGACGACCTGCGACCGTTTGCATGGCTCATTCAGACCCCTGACATTAAATGATGAGACTACAATAGAAACCATGGTGGTAAATAATGGTACAGTGTGTATATATCATGATCCCTCAGCAGGGGGTAGAAAGTAGGAACAGGAAGAGGAGGACAGGACAGAAGGAGGAAAAAAGAGATAGATAGGGTGGATGCAAAGTCACAACATGACAAGCAAATCAGAAAAACAAAACAGCTCAGAAGCTCTGTGGCAAACCTGAATCCAAGCCAATCGCCCCGGAAGCAATCACGGGTGGGCAGGTCTCCAGGAGGGGGGGCCCACAGAGCCTCCAGAGGCTGTAACACAGCCAGTAGAACCTAAACAGGTGAAGAATCGGCAAATACCCTGCAACATGAGCATAACATAGGGGCATATGACAAAAACTATGCCTAAGTATTATGAAAGTAAGGCAATATATCAAAGTGGGACAGAACAGTTATCCACAATAAACCAATAAATATCATAAAAAGTGCGACTGAAAATCAAGTGAATCGCTAGGGGAACATGGCGGCCAGCCAGAGGCTATTCCAGGTGAAGAAAGCCATAGGGCCAAGACCTCCAAGCGAGGGTGTCAACTGCCCTCCTAGTAACGACACTGGCAAGTCCTCTGGGTGGGCAAAAGCAAACAAGCACACTTGGGAGCGCAAGTGCCTAGAAATAACAAGAGGCCTGCTCAAGAGGCCTATGTAAATGGACGGCCTACACTGTCAAAAGTAGCTGTCCTTCAGGTCTTGGTTTTGGCGTAGCGTTCTCTCTGGGCTTTTCCAGATCTCCCGGGTGACACCAGGTTCCAAGTGTCCGGTCGTGGAGGGACAGGGAGAGGATCCCCTTGATCCGTTGGCATCCAGAAGGGAATATCAAGTGGGGCAATTATAAGCATGTCCCACGCTGAGTGTAGATCTTGTGGGGTTCTAATGGTGACTTGTCTGCCATTCTTCATCACAGCAAGTCCAAAAGGGAAAAGCCACCGAAAAGGAGTGTTGGAAGCTTTGAGAGCCTCTAGTAGTGGTCTTAACACACGGCGCTTAGCTAGCGTCGATGGTGCCAAATCTTGGTATATCGAGATGGAGGCTTCTTGATAATGAAGGGAACCCGCGGACCTGCTACTTCTGAGAATTTCTGCTGTGTCCACAAAGCTCAAGAGGCCACAAATGATGTCGCGGGGGGGCTCGTTAGGCTTAGGTTTAGGGCGGAGGGCCCTATGGATCCTCTCAATCACCACTACGCTGGCCCTATCAGGGCCCAGAAGCGTGGAGAAGAGGTCTTTAGCAGCTGTCGAGAGGTCCTCTGCAGCAACCGATTCAGGTAAGCCACGTATCCGCAGGTTTCGTCGCCGACTGCGGTTCTCCTGGTCCTCTAACTTGAGGAAAGCTTCATTGAGCAATGATTTATGCGCAGAAAGTACCTCACCGGATTGTACTCCATACGTCAGGATCGCCTCTTGAGTCGTCTCTAGCGCTACCACTCTGTGGCCCAAATGCTTCAGATCCTCCTTGATATCTGCTAGGTCTTTCTTCAAGGGAGATAGGGCTACCTCCAAAACATCTTGGAGAATCGATTTAGAGATCGGAGGGTCCCCTTTTGGTAGCCGAACCTCCGAGGCCTCAGAAATACTTCCAGCGTCCGAGAAGTCATCTGCGTCAGACTGCAGTGTAGGGTCCGGCGCCATCTTGCGCGCTCCCTGGCTAGCTGGCAGCGGCTTCTTTTTCAGGTATTTTTCCATGTCAGGTTGTTTTACACGGGCAGGAGTGCCCTCAGTGTGCTCTTGAGACTTCTCCTTTCCAACTTTACCCATGTCGGCTAAATTTGAAGGCTACTGATGGGGAAATGAGCCGATTCTCTAGAGGAGCTCAGACTCGTGCGGCCATTCAGCTGCGCGGCGTGGCTCCGCCCCCTAATGAGTGTTTATAATGTCAGAGAGTAGAGATAAGGAGCCCTGTCAGCTCCCCAAATGACAGAAAATCTAGAGGCTGCTACTAGAGCATCTCAGCTCTGTGCAGAAAAAAGGCTCCATATTTTTTAATAAAAAACAGTTTAAAAAATGATTTTTAGCTCAAAATAAGTACAATGCAATAATAAAAAAAATTGCCTACAAAGGTGTACATAGCTTTTAATATGTATGACCAGCTTTTGACTGTATTCATTCTTTTTTTCTTTCTTTATGTTCACTTTACACCCCACATATGGGCCAACTATAAAAACACAACATATACAACTGTATATGCATATATCCGCCCTGCTGTTTGAAGGTTTGCTATGGCTTACATAAAAGTAGGCATACGGTTAATATATATAGTATACTTTACATGTTAACTTGTTGATCTGAATTCCAACAGTGAGGATTAATTATTAATGTATGACCTCTGCTAACAATTGAATGTATGTGTATTCTACTGATTGTAACCTTACTCACAAATTTTTATGCAAGGGTTAATAGCTAACTAGGTTAAGCCATTGACATATTGTGCAATGGGGAACTGAAGTCTTTTCTGACAAACATATTCCTCATTGGTTATTCATATACAAAGTTGTCAGGGAAACAATGGGAAAATAGTTTCAAAACCATTAATGGAAATTGAAATTACTATAACTGTGCTAACTGTGTCAGCTTGTGCTGGATGAAGATTGAAGATTGTGTGATTGAAGATTGTGATATATGGATTCCCAGCTTTCCAGAAAAATTATTTAAAGAAGAACTCCCGCAAAAATTCTTATTCTCTGACCTGTTAGAAAGGTGCATGATATAATCTGTAGTGATTGTCATTTTTTTTATTAGTGACTGTTTCTGTGAGTAAAAACCTCTCTTCTTATTGTAGCTGGGTCATATGACCAACTCCCTGACCTCCAATTGACTCAGGACAGAAAGCCAGTCACTTCTCTATTCATTCCTATGGGAGCCTCACTTTCAGTCTCATAGGAATACATAGATAATTAGACTTCTTGTCCACACATAAGTCTATGTGTGAGTTGGTGGGTCTAATTGCTGGTCACATGACACAGATAAGAAACTTCAGGATGATATAAGTCAAAAATTCAGACACTGGTAAGAAAATGACATTCACTACAGATTGTATCATGTACATTTCTAGCAGGACATGGACTAAAATTTTTGTCGGGAGTTCTTGTTTAAAAAATATAATTAATACTGTTAGCTGGCTTAGGTTGTGTTCACATGCTTGAGCTTTGCATTCTTTTGATTCATCAGAACAGAAAAATGAAAAAAAAAAAAATGATTTAGGCTACTTTCACACGAACGTTGTGTTTTGCGGTCCACAAATTGCGGATCCACAAAAAAAAAACGGATGGCATCCGTGTGCATTCCGTATTTCGCGGAACGGAACAGCTGGTCCCTAATAGTACTATTCTTGTCCTTAATACTGACAAGAATAGGACATGTTCTATTTTTTTGGCGGGGCAACGGAACGGGCATACGGATGCGGACAGCACACAGTATGCTCTCAGTATTTTTTGCAGATCCATAAAAATGAATGGGTCCGCATTTTTCATGTGCTTTTCATCGGCGCCCACAAAAAATACTGTCGTGTGAAAGAGGCCTTAGGCTGGGTTCACATATGCTCTGTGAACTCCGGCTGTGAATACCAGTGGAAATCTATTCCCCTGCTGGAGTTCAGTGGATCTCCATTGTAATTAGGTCTGGCCACTTTACAGCATATATGCTGCTTGTAGTTTTTTTTGACTGGCCCGAAAGCTGGCATATATGCTGAATACAGTGAGTTCCAGCAGCCTGTTCCTCCACCAGAACAGACTGCCAGAGTTCACAGGACATATGTGAAAGAAGCCTAAAATGACATAAATTGCTGCAAAATGATCACAGTTGATGCCCATTCAAATAAATGGGGAGTAAAAGAAAAAAAACTGTCTTTTTATTTTTATTTTGTATTCTTCTGATAAATCAGGAGAACAGAAAGCTCGACATGTGTGAATACAACCCTATTAGTCTGATTCTGGACCATTCACACTGCAGTACAGTATATGGTTAAAAGTATGTGGATACCTTTCCTTATTTTGAATTCCCATGTTTCAGCCACAAGTATTCCAAAAAGTATTCTAAAAAAAAATTGTAAAATTAGCATTCATGCACGGCTGGGAGGTTGACTTGGGAGAGACTCTTACCATAGAACAATGGTTTGAATGCTGTACTATGATTAGTAAAGGGAGCTGGCAGGTTACTCTAATGGAAACTTCCTTGAAGATTCTTCATAGGACTTATTTTGTTCCCTCCAGATTACATGCCATCTATCCAACAGTCTCCCCCTTTTGTTTTAGGGGATGCCAGACCATAGGAAACACCCTTCATATATGGTGGACATGCCCGGTTGTCCGTCGGTTCTGGAATAATATTAAAAGAGGGTTGTATGAGGTATTCAGGAAAGATCTCCCCCTGTCGGCTCCTATATTTCTATTAGGCCTTAAACCACCAACTTTCAACTATACAGAATATAAACTTCTCCAATTCATTTTGATGTCAGCCAGGATTCATATTGCATCCAAATGGCGCACACCTTCTCTCTCGATAACAGCAGTTATCCATAGAATTAATACCATTGCGCTGTATGAAAAACTAAACGCTACACTAAATGATACCAGGGTGCGCTATTCGCAAGTATGGAATTCCTGGCTGAACTGTTCGAACTCTCCTAACTTACAATATTATTTGTCTCTCTAATCAGACAACCTGAACAATGGGGGACCATTTAATATACTCCTGCCCCCTCTCTTCTCCATTACCCTCGACCGGGGGAGTCCGACAGACTATTTTTATTCTTTTTTGTTTTTTTTGTTCAGATATAGTCGAGACTGAATTAGACAACTCATGATTATTGATAACTTTGTTTTGTTACATAATTGTTATGTTCATACAATAGACTTATGTATACATTGGAATTTATACGCATACATACTTATAGGAGAAATATGATTGCTTTCTATGTACACTCCTGTAATGTACTTACGATTTCTCCATTTTTTGCAATTAATCCAATAAATACTTTTTTGGAATTAAAAAAAAATTGTAGCTTTATGGGTTTTACCGAACTGCTTAGTAGCACTGTCAAGAGATGCCACTTTTGCCAAGTCCATTTTTGAAATTTTTGATCTGTTGAAGCATCTGGGAGTATCAGTTGCTCAGCCAAAAAATAATAGACCACACAGATTACATAGCAGAATCATTGAGTGCTAAATTGGGTAGAACTCATCTGTCCTCAGTTGTGTTTGTTGTTCCTAGACCCGTCTCCCACTGCCTTCTTACTAGCAGGGTCTGCTATGTCCCATTATGCAGACTGCAGTGTGCTTGCCGGCAAGACCTCTTCTCCTCTGCCGGTAGGATGCACACGCTTCCATTGTCTTTTGAAGGGGCAGTGTGCGCACCCTAATCTTAACCAGCCAATGGCTGGCAACCCTGGGGTACTTTCATCTGTGCAATAAGGATTTTAGTCCGCTAATTCCTGCAGAGGTGTGCTATTTCTCCTTGTCTGCCTGTGTACCAACTTCTGCCTGTATACTGGATTCTGTCCTTCTGCTGTCTGACCTGACCCATGCCTGATCTCCATATTGACCCTACACTGCCTACCCTAACCTCAGATTGTTTACCATATAGCACGGTCAGCAGTCAATCACACACATTCCTGTACAGGGGCAAAAGGGTGAATATCAGGGGACTACTAGTACAATGCCCTTAGGAGTAGCCCAAGGTCAAATCTGTTGGTCTAGTTCACACTTAAGTGATTGTGAGACATAACCAGGAGTGGACCCACAATGGTTTTGTCTCACAATCACTGATGGAAATCACTTACCAAATTACTGAAATATGAACTAGGCCAGATACAGTGGTTCCATACCGCCGTAGCAATCACTTACTATTGTTCTAAACTGCCTTTGTAAGTGACATCTGGACAAAAACTGTTGGGAGCTTCATGAAATGGTTTTTCACGGTTGAGCAACTGCAACACAAGCCTAAGATCACCACGGGCAAAGGATATAGCAACACCAAAGGTCTAACTAGAACCCTATGGGCCCAAGGCAAATTTTGGACCTGACCTCCCTCATGAACTTCTCAACACTACCAGCAGCAGGTTGCCTGCATGAGTGAGACCTAGTGGTGTTGCTGTGTTGGAATATCAGATCTTGACTTATAGGGGACCTCTTTCAAAAGGTGGCGCTGGCAAGATTATTCTTTTTCTTGGGAGAAACCTCATTGCACTATACAAATAACAAATAGTAAAATCATGTCACTAAACTGTTACTGAACAAAAGCCACTGAACCTAACCAATATTACCAATAATAACACTGGCAAAATAATAATACCAAACCATGAACACATATTATCACTGCGTAGTGACTGAATAATACCACCATACTGTTAGTAAAAAGAAACCACTGTAAAAAGACAACAGACATTCAGTAAGTTTTATCCAGTAACTTGCAGGTCATGTCGCAATGTTCTCTTTTCTTAACCATCAAGCTGACACTACCATGAAGACATCCTCCAGACCCAACAGGACATCTTTGGCTCCCTGTTCTCAGACGTTATATTTTCCTTTGTGCCCTTTCCAACAGTAATGTTAAGATTTGTTCCCACATACAATAAAGCCCCTCTTTTATACCGATACAGTAGGAATATACTCCTTTGTGTCTCCATACAGTACAGTATAAATGCCCCTGTGTCTTCATATAGTAAGAATGTAACCCAATATTTCCCTTTAATTTTAACTTCCACGACTGTCCCCCATTGGAACAGTAAAGTCCCACACTGTGCTGTGTTAGACCGGTAATGTTCTCTACTGTGCCCTAGTAGATGGATAATGTTTTCCTCCATGCCCCATTAGATTGGTAATGTGCCTATAATTATTGTAGATGACAGATGAGGACAGTGAGTCTCTAAGCTAGAAACCAGCCCACTTTCCCTACCTACTTGTAGAATAAGCCCTAAATAGCAGAACCACAACTGGACGACAGTCCCTACGCTAATATAAGGGTAGGACAAACAACAACAAATAATATGGAAAAACACAAAGCTCAGAACCAGACCATGTACTAAAACAAGACATCCTCAGACATCAAGTAATCAAGAATAAGAACCAAATGCTAGTGACCAAAGACATTAGGTCCAGAAGTCCAGTGCCTGGCACTCCCATAGGTCAATATTAAGACAGAAAAACAATAGGGCCACTGCCTGTCTCCCTTGATGCATGTGTGCTGCGGGGAGAAACAGCATTATACTCAGTTACTAAGGATGTGGCTACATCACTGGGGGGCGTGGCTCAGCAGTGCATGGCTGTGCCGAAGCAGAAGATCGCGTCGCTGGAACCCGGTCAGGAACATTTCTTAAAGTGCCCCAATAGACTGGTAGACCTCTACTTTGTCCCATTAGGCTGGTAATGTCCCCTACTTTGCTGCATTAGAATTGTACCAATAAAAAATGAAATTCAACAATGAACATCCAATTCCTTCCACTTGCTGTGAACCGCCCGCTTGCTGGCGATACATCCAGTATGTTGTCATACCTCTGATGTGTTCTGGATGCTCTTAAGAGCCCAACCTACGTATTTCTGGGAGTTGGCAGGCCTAAAGCAGTCTATTGCTTACAAGAGTGTGTGTCAAGGGCACTGTGCTCTGTCATAGACTTCAAGTGGTACTGCATCTTAAAGATGTTGATATAGTTAAAGGGAACATGCCATCAGAAAATGATCTATTATTTGAATCACGTTTTTATGTTTAACATATTTTTTAAGAATTTTTTATGTTATTGTTAATTTTCCATGTCAATATCTATTGTTAAGCAAAACTATAAATTTCTGCAGTTTTCTCTTCATACTCTTGGTGTGTACAGATCACTTTACTGCAGTTATCTGCTTATCTGTCATTCTAATCCTGCCTGTAATGACATTACCTCTGTTTATAGATAAGACAGGATCCACCATTCACAATAGGTGATTTTAAAAGTTTATCTATTCTTTCCTTGTACAATAATCTCTGCACAGGTCACCGAGCATTCCTAGAAAACTCTACCATAAAAGTCAATGAAGTCCCCTCCTGTCCATTGTGTCTATGACCCATGTGGCTGCTGCCATGTGGCAATTTCCTTAACCCCTTCCCGCCCAGCGCTGTAGTACTACGGTGCGCTGATCGGGCGGGTACAGGACTGGTCAGTGCAGTGCAGGGGTCAGCGCTGACCGCGGCACATGCGATGCGGGCGGCAGAAAGGGGAGTCCATTGGGTCCCCGCACTGCTATGACGGGGACCCGATGACAGGGAAGGCAGCCAGATGCCTTCCTTAGGCATCGTGGCTGCCTTCTACGGAAGCCTGTGAGATCGAAGCAGCTGTAAGTGTATTACTGTGTGTAATACATTTACAGCCAATGCATTACAATCAGAAGTATTGTAAGCATTGTAAAGGATCAGACCCCCCAAAAGTAAAAAAAAAAATGTGAAAAAAAAGTTAAAAAATAAAGTTTAAAAAAAGAAGTTCAAGAAAAAAAAACAACTAAACGCCCTTTTCCCAAAATAAAGTTTTAAAAAATTGTAAAAAAAAAAGGGATAAAACGAAAAGTAGTCATATTAGGTATCGCCGCGTCCATATCGACCGGCTCTATAAAAATATCACATGATCACCCCGTCAGTGAACGCAAGTAAAAAAAAAAAAAAAAACAAAAAGCATTTTGGTCACCTTCTCACAAAGTGTAATAGCAGGCGATCAAAAAGGCGTATTTACCCCAAAATGGTAATCAAACCATTATCTCATCCCGCAAAAAATGAGACCCCACCTAAGACAATCACCCGAAAAATAAAAAATATATGGCTCTCAGAAAATGGCAACACAAAAAATGTTTTTATTCTGTTCAAAAATGCATCTAAACTTAACAAAAATAAAAATGTTAGACATATTGAGTATCGCCGCGTCCGTAACAACCTGCTCTATAAAAATATCACATAAGATGGCCCCCCAGGTGAATGCTGTAAAAAAAATTTTTAAAAAACTATTGCAAAACAGCCATTTTTTTCACCTTGCTCACAAAAAGTGTAATACCATGCGATCAAAAAGGTGTATGTACCCCAAAATGGTACCAATCAAACCGTCATCTCATCCTGCAAAAAATGAGACCCTACCTAAGACAATCGCCCAAAAAATAAAAAAAATGGCTCTCAGACAAATGACAGTACAAAAACAAGATTTAATTCTGTTCAAAAATGCATCTAATGTGTAAAACTTAACAAAAATAAAATGTTAGGCGTTCCGGCCCCACACATGTCACACAGTACCATATACAGACATACACACACAGACATATACACACAAACACATACATACTTACATACTCCAGGCAGGCAGGCCGCACGTCTTCACGCCCAGGAGGCGCGCAGCCTCTGCTGGGCGCTGTAGGTAATCGTCATAGCGGCGCGCCTCCTGGGCATGAAGACGTGTGCCTGCCTGCCTGGAGTATGTAAGTATGTATGTGTTTGTGTGTATGTGTCTGTGTGTGTGTATGTATGTATGTATGTGGTGACGGATCCGTCCTGAACTCCATTGAAAGTCAATGGAGGGCGGATTCGTTTACCATGTTGGTCACACCAAATGGATCCGTCCCCATTGATTTGCATTGGGGGTCATTCCGGATCCGTCTTGGTGCAGATGCCTGGACCGGAGAGAAAACCGCAGCATGCTGCGGTTTGTTCTCCGGTCTGAAGACGGAACGGAATGCTTTCAGGAGCATTCCGTTGTCTTCAGTTCAGTTTTGTCCCCATTGACAATGAATGGGGACAAAACTGAAGCTTTTTTTTCCGGTATTGAGCCCCTATGACGGAACTCAATACCGGAATTTAAAAACGCTAGTGTGAAAGTAGCCTAAGACATATTGGGTATCGTCGCATCTGTAACAATCTGCTATATAAAAATATCACATTATATTCCCCCTCAGGTGAACGCTGTAAAAAATTTTTTTTAAAAAAAACTGTGACAAAACAGCCCTTTTTTGTCACCTTGCTTGACAAAAAGTGTAACACCAAGCGATCAAAAAGTCTTATCAAACCTCTTATCAAATCTCATAAAATGAGACCCTACCTAAGATAATTGCCAGAAAAATAAATAAAAAAATAGGGCAGTTAGAAAATGGCAACACAAAAACAAGATTTAATTCTGTTCAAAAATTAATTTACTGTGTAAAACTTAGCAAAAATGAAAGTGATACACATATTGGGTATCGCCACGTCCGTAACAACCTGCTCTATAAAAATATCACATGATTTGCCCCTTCAGGTGAATGCTGTAAAAAAAAAACTTTAAAAAAACTATGTCAAAACAGCTATTTTATTTCACCTTGACTCACAAAAATGTAATACGCGACCAAAAAGTCTTATGTACCCCAAAATGGTACCAATGAAAACGTCACCTCATCCCGCAAAAAAAATAGGACCCCACATAAGACAATAACTCAAAAAAATAAAAACCAATGGCACCTGCAAATCAATCCATCAAAATCTGTGCTGCAAAATCCATATGGCGCTCCTTCCATTCTGAGTCTTGCCTCACAAAAATTGTAATGCCACGCGATCAAAAAGATGTATGTACCCCAAAATTTACCCCACAGCAGTTTACCGCCACATATGGGGTGTTGCCATATTCAGGAGAAAATGGGGAACAAATTATGGGGTGCTTTTCTCCTGTTAACCCTTGTGAAAATGAAAAATTTGGGGCAACATTTTATTGGAAGAAATGAAACTTTTCATTTTCACAGCCAAGTATTTCCAAATTCCGTAAAACGCTTAGGGGGTCAAAGTGGTCAGTACACCCCTTAATATATTCTTTGAAGGGTGTAGTTTCCAAAAAACTCACTGTAGGGTGCCTCACAAAACGTTAGCAAATCTGCTTCAAAATCTGTATGGCGCTCCTTTTCTTCTGACCACTGCCACGTGCCCATAGAGCTGTTTACCACCACATATGAAGTATTTCTGTAAACTGCAGAATCAGAGTAATGTATATTGAGGTTTAGTTTGCTGTTAACCCTTGCTGTGTTGCAAGAAAAAAAATGATTAACATGAAAAAACTGCATAAAAAATGAAATTTTGAAATTTGGCCTCCATTTTCCTTTAATTCTTGTGAAACACCTAAAGAGTTAACAAAGTTTGTAATGTCAGTTTTTAATAATTTGAGGTGTTTAGTTTCTAAAATGGGGTCATTTATGGGTGGTTTCCATTATGTAAGCCCCTCAAAATCACTTTATATCTGAACTGGTGCTTAAAAAATGGTTTTGGAAATTTTGTTAAAAATGTGAAAACTGGCTTGTAAAGTTTCTAACGCCTTAAAAAGGAAAATGACATTTATAAAATGATGCCAACATAAAGTAGACATATGGGGAATGATGAAAATGTAGAAAATTGTGAATTTTTCCAAATTTTTTGTAAATTTGGGATTTTTTAAAATATAAAGGAAAAATATATTGACTCAAATTTACCACTATCATGAAGTACAATGTGTCACGAGAAAACAATCTCAGAATGGCTTGGATAAGTTAACCCCTTAAGGCCGAAGCTACTTTTACACTTAATGCCGAAGCACATTTTTAAAAATTGCCATGTGTACTTATCAATCATAAACTTGGGATTCTTTCACCGATTCGACTGATTCCAGATTTTTTCGTGAAGCATTGTACTCCACGACAGGGTAATTTGAGTCAATATAAATCACCTTTATTTATAAAAAATCCTAAATTACAGAAAATTTGGAAAAATTTGTAATTTTCAAAATTTGAAATTTCGCTGCTTTAAGGCAGATAGTGATCCCTACAAAATTGTTATTACTTTACATGCCCATATGTCTACTTTATGTTGCCATCATTTTGTAGATATAATTTTATTTTTTGGGGATGTTAGAAGGCTTAGAATTTTAGAATCAATTCTTAAATTTTTTAGAAATTTTCCAAAACCATTTTTTAAGCACCAGTTCAGTTCTGAGTCACTTTGTGGGGCTAACATAATAGAAACCACCATAAATGACCCATTTTAGAAACTACACCCCTCAAGGTTTTCAAAACTAATTTACAAACTTGTGTTAACCCTTTATGTATTCCACAAGAATTAAAGGAAAATGGAGATGACATTTCAAAATTTCACTTTTTTTGCAGATTTTCCATTTTAATCCATTTTTTCCTGTAACAAATCAAGGTAAATAGCAAAAAAAACCTCAAAAATTATTACCCTGATTCTGCGATTTTACAGAAACACCCCCGCATGTGATTGTAAAACTACTGTATGGGCGCATGGCAAGCGCAGAAGGAAAGGTGCGCCAGATGGTTTTTGGAGGGCGGATTTTGCTGGACTGGTTTTGATACACCATGTCCCATTGAAGCCCCCCGATGCACCCCTTACAGTAGAAACAACCAAAAAGTCCCATATTTTGAAACTAAGGATAAGGTGACAGTGTTATTGATACTATTTTGGGGAACATATGATTTTTATCACTTTATATTACATTTTTGTTAGGCAAGGTAAACAAAAATGGCTGTTCTGGCTGTTTTTTTTTTTTTTTTTACTGGTGTTCACCTGAGGGTTAAATATGTGATATTTTTGTAGAGCAGGTTGTTACGAACGTGGCACCTAACATGTATATTTTTTTATTATTTTAAGTTTTACACAATAATATCATTTTTGAAACAAAAAAAAATCATGTTTTAGTGTCTCCATTGTGAGAGCTGTAGATTTTTTTATTTTTTTGGGCAATTGTCTCAGGTAGGGGCTCATTTTTTCGGGAAGAAGGTGACGGTTAGATTGGTACTATTTTTTTGGGGGCATATGCTTTTTGATCGCTTGGTATTACACTTTTTGTGATGTAAGTACAAAAAAATGGCTTTTTTGACCCTTTTTTATTTTATTTTTTTTACTGTTCCCTGAGGGGTTAACTCATGTGATATTTTTGTAGAGAAGGTTGTTACGGACATGGCAATACCTAACATGTATATTTTTTTAATTTATTTAAGTTTTACACAATATCATTTTTGAAACAAAAAAATCCATGTTTTAGTGTCTCCATTGTGAGAGCTGTAGTTTTTTTTATTTTTTGGGCGATTGTCTCAAGTAGGGCTCATTTTTGCGGGAAAGAGGTGACGGTTAGATTGGTACTATTTTGAGGGCATACGCCTTTTTTGATCGCTTGCTATTAACTTTTTGTGATGTTAAAGTGACAAAAAATAGCTTTTTGAACCTGTTTTTATTTTTATTTTTTTACGGTGTTCACCTGAGGGGTTGGGACATGTGATTTTTGTAGAGCAGGTTTTACGAACGTGGCGATACCTAACATGTATTTTTTATCTTTTTTTTACTAATT